>JAUMHQ010045688.1:0-20700 GCA_032361165.1 Enteromius paludinosus | reverse complement strand
AAGAAAGAAAGAAAGAAAGAAAGAAAGAAAGAAAGAAAGAAAGAAAGAAAGAAAGAAAGAAAGAAAGAAAGAATTTAAAAAATATTAACAATACGATTCATGACTGCTGAAACAATGACAACATCTCACTAAATCCAACATTTCAATGCAAACCTCCGGTTCACACTTCATAATGAAAAAGGAAAGCTCTATCACAATTATCATTCATGAATAATCAGCCATATTTTCACTTAAACATTTGGACATTTGATGAAGATCTGTTCAGAGTACCCTAGAGAGTAACAATACACCTACACAAGCCAGCAGACTGATTCAGTCCAACTCATTGTGATTGTGTAATGTACACTTGTGCAGCAATTATACTTCTACTTCAAATTAAAAGCAGTTATGATCTCCACTCATCAGTCTGCTGAAACAGTGACAATGAACCAGGCATTTCAACACAAGCTGCATTCCTTCATGAACAAATGTAGACTTTATAATGAAAAGGATTTAATAAAGATGCTGTTCGGGCCTAAACTCTATAAAGAACCAATAGCCACACACCTACACAAGCCAGAAGACTGATTCAGTCCAACTCAGTTAGGGTTGTGTAATGTGTGCAAATGTGCTTGAGGATAGATAGATCTATTGCCTCTATTTGTGGTGTGTTTGTACTAAAATAAAAGCAGTAATGATTTGATGAAACTATGATACATTCCTCCGGTCTCCAATCTATGGTGGCCAGTTGTGTAATCTATGGTAATATAATTTAAAGGAATTGGTACGGTGGCACAACAGTGCACAACACAACACATTTCTCCACAACACAATGCATAGCACTAATTTAATTGTGTTGTGGCTTGTTTCCGGTGTGTTGTTGAGAATTTGTTGTGTTGTGGATAGATAGATAGATAGATAGATAGATAGATAGATAGATAGATAGATAGATAGATAGATAGATAGATAGATAGATAGAAACTGCTATAGCCTAGTTTTCAAAATAACAGAATCCATCAGAAAATTCAGTTGGAGCTGAAATGAGGGGGGATGTTCCTCTGTGCCCCACGAGCTTATTAACGGCTCTGTGATTCTCTTGTAAAAACAGAAATCAGTCAAAACATGAGGGAGGAGCTGAGTGAGCAAAGAAGGGAAGGGGGTGGGGGGTGTATTGGGAGGGACTGTTTCTTACCGAAAACGAAGTTGCTCTGAACGGAGGTCGCGAGAAGCATCGTCAAGGCCGCGAGCGCCCTGAGAGCAGCCCGCTGGAATGCCGGGAATGTCATACTCTGACGCGCGCGCATCCCGCTCATCCGTCCAGCGCGTAAAAGCCAACAGTCTTCTCGAGGCCCGGATAAGTGGAGAAGTTCGGCGAAGCGCTGACTGGAAGAAAGAACACACATACACACTCATTAACGGACGGTGAGCGCCGATTGGTCGCACTGACGCTGAGCACACACACACTTCACTCACGCGCTGCCCCAGTGCGTCCATTGATCGTCTCGTGTCACTCGCAGTGTGTGATGTGTGACGCAGTGATCGAAAACATTCCCATCGTCACTCAGTAACCCAGAAAACGACTCTGAATCGACAAACGCAACGTAAAAGCGAGCGCGTGCCTGACACGCATTGAGATTTGTAGAGAACTGCCCCCCAAATCCTCCCGGTAGCCTTTAACACCGCTCTCATTTATTCTCCCGCTCGCGAGAGGAAGGTGCACCTGTCGCCCGTTGAGAATTCAGCGCGCAGCCTCACGCGACCGTGGCCACAACCGCGCGCGCGCGCACTCACACAATAGTCCAGGTCGTTTGGCTGCCTATTCCTCTCTCTTAGTGCGCTTTTGTGAACTGTGCAAGTCATGGCGTTGCCTGCGGGGCGGGCGTGCGTTCACGCAGAGATGCTCTGTATTGTTGTGCAACTGTAGAGCGAGGCAAGGACGGACAGTGGCTGTCAAACTGTGTGTGAGTGTGTGTGTGGATGTTCAGCGCGAGCGCCGAAGCCTCGCCTCGTCCCCACTGAGGTGATGATACCTGCTGCAATTGTATGACACGCGACCCAAAACGGAGCCACTCGCACCGCCTCCCTCACTCATCGTTTCTTTTCTCGCACTTCTCCTCTTTATTTCCCTCCCCCCCTCTCTCTCCCGCTGAGCGCCAGTCCCGTTCTCACCCGCGCAACCGGGACGCCCCACCGAACCACGGAAAACAGTAGCAGGTGCACACAGTCCGAGCGCGATGAATGCCGAAGGAGCGGCAGGGATGCGGGAGGGGAGGGGAAGCGCGAGGGGGCAAAGCAACCATCAGCGCATTAACAGTAAGCCTAAGCACACTTTAACATCTACCCCCTTCCCTTCGTTCGTAGTTTAACACCTCCTAGCTCGTTGGACGGTATCCTGCCCGGTGCGCCCGTCAGGAGGAGAGGAGCGCGCGGATGCAAGCGCATTCCAGAGCACGAGCGTGCCCCTATTTACAAACCTGACAGGTGTCTCCCCCCTCAGCATAAGCGCCAGGACGCCAGCGACAATAATACCCTGCGTGTCTGTGTGCTCAAAAAGGAGGGCAGATTACAATACGCACCGTTATAAGCGCTCCTCGTGATGCCCGTCGGCTCCGTCGGTTCTGGAGTGTTGGACCCGTCTATGCCTGCTGGCGCTCACGCTAAGGTCCCAATGGATCTGTCTGTCTTGGTTCTCGTTCCGCCCTCCGCTGTCTTCTTGTTTTTCTTGCCTTTTCCTCTCTCCACGGCTACCGTTCACTGCAGCAAAACAGTCTGTCTGAAAGCACGGAGAAAGGGAGGGAGGCGGTGAGGGAGGGAGGGATGGAGGCAGGGAGCAGGCGCGCGGGGTGGAGGGGGGAGGGGTGGGGATTTTAATACGATTTGGCCGTACCATTTGGATAACAGGACTAGACCATACTGCCTGCGATTATTATTAATAATAATAATAATAATAATATTGTTGTTGTTGTCGCTGTTGCTGTTCTTGTTGATATTTCTGTTAGAAGTGCGTGAAGTTTCTGGCCTGCTCTGATTTTATAGGAATCTCACAAAACTTACTTAATCATAACAATTATATTTATTAGAATATCCGTTTATTTAGCCTGTTTATTTGTTTGTTTAATGATGTGCAATAATCATACTAAAACAAATAAAAACATAATTGTTTAGGCTATTAGGTTATATTTATTAATTATCTTTTATGAATAAATAATTATTAGGACTAGTGTAAAATATTTTTTTTTTGGGTCACAAATTGCTTTTTAATGTTTGTGAAGTTCAAAATGCAAAATTAAACAATTCAAAACACGAGAAATTAATTTCTGGTTGAGTAAATGTGCAAACAATACATTTAATTAGTTAATTATTATACTTAATGTTTGGAAAACATTAAAGTGAGCAATTAAAAAAAAAAGTGTGAATAGGCCTATACTGAATGAATGAATGAATGATGAATGAATAAATGAAATGTAGCCAAGGCCTATTCTAAAAATTACACTGAATTAAATAACATTTCGGTGTACAAACCAAATCATCCATCAATAATTGTGATTTACATAACGTCTTTGAGATAAATGTGTCTCTTTTTGTTCAAAGACTTAGTTATCATGAAAAGAAAACTGTGTTTTCTTTATCCACATTTTCGGGGTAAAATGTCAGCAGCAGGGCCGTGTTTTAGTGAGGTTCCCCCTTTATATCGGCTGGTGGCGGCGTGAGGTGTGGTCTCGTGAACAGAGTCCCCGCGCGAGCCGGGCTCTGGAGACCCCGCCGGCTGCTCGGGAGGCCCGCGAGAGGAGGAGGGAGGAAGGGGAGGGCGTTGCGACTCGCGAGAGGATTTAAGGATTAGTTCTGCACGCGGATTACTCGCTGTGCGGTGCTGGGGACGCACGGGGTTAAACATGGACGACTGCACGAGAGGCAGATACCCCGAGAGAGCAGCGACTCGGTCACCGTGGCGGTGGCTCGAGCAGCCAACCGGAGCCTCGGGGCGGGACACTTCCGGCCCAAATCACTACACACTTGTGTTTAATGTCAGCAGCAGCAGCAGCCCACAGCCTGTCGGCTTTTATTCATTTCACGGAGTGAATAAACCATGACACAGATTAGACAGTGGAAAATTAATCTCTTTATGCGGTAAATAAAAAGATACAGTATGTTTGGAGTGTTATCATCCCAGTTTGTCTTCATCACTGATACGGATGAGACAGTAGTTACATCTACCGGTCAGGAAACTGTACTGCGAGCGTTCCGGTGTTCCCAGAAAGCGCCCGCTTACATCATTCCACGCTGAAATAGTTCAGCCTATCGGCTTGAGAAAATATTCAGTCAACTGTAATCAGTCTGCGAAGTGCGCTCCAGTGTACCTTCAGTTTCCAGTGTTTGGCAACAGAGCCCATGCCTATTTCATCATTTTATAGAGACGCTGACGTCATTCTCCGCAGAGCTGTGACAGTCCACGCGGTCGAGCGCGCTCGTCCGTGACCTGCGCAATTCTTTTTCCTCGACGCGCGAGTGTCCAGAAGCGCAGAAACCAACACCCTAGTTTCCGACCGGCCCAGGAAGAGAGGGATAATATGAACGGAACGTCTCAATTATCAGTTTAATGACTTGCTGAACATCTAAAATCAAATACTGCATTACAATAAGCCCCCATCTCTCTCTCTCTCTCTCTCTACCTCTCACTTACCCAGCTTGCCTGTGGAGAGGAAATAAAACGAGGTAGTCTAGATGAACATACGAATGGGAAAATTGTAGATGGAATTTCAAAGCGGAATGATTCTGGTGAAATTGCCTCATGTGGGTAGATGAGAGGATGAAAATGAGCTCAAAGTGGCTAAATGAATGACTGAGAAACTCTCTTGTGAAAATTCACACTTTCAATTCAGATAAATGCATGACAGGGCGAAGGAGGGTTTCCTGGAAGAGGATTTCCTGAAGAGTTTGATCAGGCAGTGCAGAGGTGATATTCCTCTCTATCTCTATTCCATAATGACCGAGAAGAGCCAATCACACCGTTCGCTGGGAAATCAATAGGACACTGATGTCTCTCTCCATCTCTCTGGCAGGCTCTCATTCTTTCTCCACCTTTCTTTCTCTCTCTCCCAAGTGCAATTCAGGATAATTCTCTTCACGTTGGAGAGACTTTATTGGCAAGGCCATAGACAAGTATATTACAGCTGAACTGATTTGAGAGGGCAAAGGGGACAAGAATGCATTAAAAAGAAAAATTAACTTTGTTACTCTATTAGAAATGTGGAATAAAAACTCATGTTATTATTATGTGTATTTCAAGTTACCAAACCGTTGCATATATTTTCTTTCTAAAACTTTTTTAATTAACAGTGGAGAAAAAACATTGCAATAATCTGCATAGTTCATTCACAAAAAAGGTAATATACTGTACATTACATCCTCTGCATAATATCCATCCTCTGTTTTTACTGAATTAGAAGGGTAGGACAAAAACTAAAAAAAAATCAGGAATACTATTGCAAAATATCAAACCGTTGCATGTCGTTTGCAAACGAATATTTAAATATTTAATATTTAAATAACTCCTAGAGCCATAGGCTATTCATTTTATTTTAGTACAATAAGCAGTTATATTATTGTTTTCATAACGAATGGTTTATTGCTAGGCATGCACAAGAGTGAATTCATTCACAAAAATGTAATATGTATCGCATCCTTTGTGACGGATGAGCATCACAAGACCTATTTATGCATCAAAAAAAGCCATCATCCCGCGACGGCGTCATTCCCGACCCATCTCTGCCGGGACTCGAACCCGGAGCCTCTGGATTAGAAGTCCAGCGCGCTATTCCATTGCGCCACAGAGACTGAGCCACATGATGCAGCGTAAAGCGAGGTCATATTCTGCATCAGTACCGCATCCTGCAGCATCAGGACCAGCGCCTTACGCGTGCCCTAACATCATGTGTCGCTAGGGGGCGCACGCGCCTCTCTCGCCTGACGTCGTGCTGCAATGGCGGACAGCCGCCCTCAGCATCCGAAAGCGACATAATCTTGCTTTATTTTGACCACTTAGAAAAAAACGACCATCATCTAGAACTCTTATAAACCCTACAAATCCAGTAGGCCTATGTCATTCATGTGACTACCACAGTCAAACACACGGTAATTCTTTCGGGAGGCGCACTCTTAAGAATCAACTGCCAGCGGTATTCTGGAAAAAAATGCAAAACAAAATTCGTCAGAGAAATAAATAACATTACCTGTTTTGTCGATTAAGTGTTTTTTTGTTGTTGTTGTTTTTTTTGTAAACATAGCCCGTTATAAGATGAAATAACCTACACGTCACTTTATAGCCTAATAAAATACAAAGGCAGCTATTTTGTGCATAAAGATCCATTCAGAGTGAAAACATTATATTATAAAGGCGTTAAATAGTTTGTAATCTGTCAAATATGGAAAGTAGGAAAACTACTTTTTATTAAATAAACAATGAATTATCTTCAACATTATAGAGTACCGATAAATGTAGCCTATAAATCGGAAGAAAAATATATTCAATTCAATTTGTACAGCACTTTTCACAATAAATATTACAAAGACGCTTTGCAGAGAACCGTGCCATACAACCTCGAGGAGATAAGGTAACAACGCAAAGATGACATTCTGTAATGTACAGTAATTCATGAAGAGAAGAGAAACTCTTCTCTTTCCCTGCAGAATATGTGTGGTTTATGTGATTTCTTCTATATATTTTAAATATATATATATAGAGAGAGAGAGAGAGAGAGAGAGAGAGAGAGAGAGAGAGAGAGAGAAGAAGGGTGAGGATGCTTTTTAACAGTTAAAACCTATGGCAATAACAACAAAAAAATAGATTGTCATCATTAATCAGTTTCTGCTTTAAATAAAATTGATTAATGTGTTATGAATTACTACTTAACATAACTTGGAGAGTTCAAAAACATTATTTTTATATATATATATTTTCAAAGGCCCCAAAATCTCAGTTTGAAAACCTCTTCTCTAAATCACATAAATCAACCTGATGCAATACAGAAATTGAACAGGGTTCAATTGGTTTTCAATTGGTGGTTTTCTTGACCACAACAAGTGGAAGGACATACCTTCTAATTTCAGATGCAGATAAATGTGTGATCTCTTAATTTCGTTTATTTTAGTGAAGAGGAAGGGAAGTCATGAGAGATCAGGTGCTTTAGGACTTAAGGATGGAGTTTTTCAATAAACATTCAGTGTAGTGATTGCATGTAGTCTGTAATCCAAACCCATCCATTTTACGACATTACCATTTAAATGAAAAAAGCCCACAGCTATCCTTGACATTACCATTCAGGTGAACAAGATTCAAGGAGAATAATTTAACCTGTGCAGCCAGATTTCAACATTTGGGTTTATTTAAAATATTAACAAGATTCTAATCACGCACTCTTATTAGTGGTTACTACGATACACACCCGGTGCCATCATGATGACACGTGAAGGCAACAGATATAAATGTTTTATGTGCATTGTCTTAAAAAAGTATAATTACAGATGCAAATGGAACAGGAAAGTGAACGGAGAAAAGCATGGGAGTCATACTATGATCTTCGCGTCTTCATGTCTTAACTGAGTCAAGTGGGAGGAAATCACACAACTACATTTGTCCCAGGTTGTAAAGAGTCTAGAGGAGAGGTAGGCAATGTCGGTCCTGGAGTGCCGATGTCCTGCAGAGTTTAGCTCCAACCCTCAAAAAAACTCACCTGCTTGGAGCCCTAGTAATCCTGAAGACCTGATTAGGGTTGGAGCTAAACTCTGCAGGACATCGGCACTCCAGGACCGACGTTGCCTACCCCTGGTCTAGAGGTTTAACTAGTGAGGGGCCTTTTATACCCAAAGTGATTTTATTAAACTGTAGTGAAATCAAGGACAAGTCAACATTTAAAAAAAAAAAAGCAAATGCTTCATATTTCCATTTGAATGCCAAGTTAAGTGCTATGCCCCTCTTATTCAGTTACGCAATGTGCAAGACATTTAACGAAAAAAAACTGAAGCTATCTTTTGGATTGATGTTTATTTTTTATTTATTATATTAATGAATGTGATCCTTACAGACCACTTCTAAGACAGATAAACAAAAGAACACCACTTCTTCATTTGCGCGTCTCACCCAGTCAACTCATGTCTATAGATTTACATGGCAGCAAGAGCGATCGATGTGAGAACAGTCAGAGCAAGGACAGTGTAGCCAGAACGATAGACTTCAGGAATCTTAAAACCCTTCCCAAGATCCCACACCTGAAAGACAGAGACAAAGAGATATAAATTAATTTATGGTTAATATATCATGACGTGCTGAATAATAAATCAAATGAATATTATCATTTGCAGAGAACAGTCTAATTGCTTGTTCATTATTTTGGCAGACGAGGACAGCATTAAGCAGACGTGAAGAAAATATAAACTTACACTACCATTTAGAAGTTTGGGCTTGGTTAAATGTATGCATGTTTTTGAAACAAAATTGTATTTAAAATAAATTAATAAAAGCAATATTGTAAAATATTACAATATAACATAACTGTTTTCGGATCCAATATATTTTTTTAAATTTAATTAATTCCTGTAATATTTAAAAAAGGTTAATTATCTTATTATCGCTACAATGCCTCTGTATTTCTGATTTCTCCCAACATGTCAGGAGACTTGTCAGTCAGTAAATAAGAAAACAAAGTAACTGGCGTTTTTGAACTTTACTTTACTAGTTACTTGGAAAAAGTAATATTATTACGTAACTCACGTGACTTGTAATGCGTTAACCCCCCAACACTGATTGTTGTTATACTTAATATTTATGGAAATGATTATCATTTAGTAAATTCACAGAAAATTCAAAAGGACAGCATTTATTAGCCCAAAACAATCTCATTAACATTCTAAAAGGCTTCACTGTTGTAGTTTTTTTCATTAACTGAATCCCTCCTTGCTTAATAAAAGAACAAAAAAAAAAAGACTTAACAAGAACCTGTGAACCGTAGTGCAAGTCTTACTTTTGATCACATATTTGGTACCATACAACTTGTCATGCACTGTCAGGAGTCATTATCACAGCAGGAAAGAGTTTATTATTTATATATGGGTGTACCAGATGACGGATGCCGTTGAATGTGTGGTAAACCACTGGGAAAGCCAGGGCAAATTTGCTGAAAGCCAGAAACTGGGGCCCAAAGGTCATGGAGTGAATCAAATCAAGGTAATATGGGTAACTCTCAGGCAGCACCAAAGCAGCGAGTGCAAACGCAGAGATTCCTGAGACCAAAACAGATCAACATTATTATGTAAAAATTAATGTAGTCAGGAACACTTTACACAATAACTATAAAGTTTTAGTCCACATCACAGTTGTAACAATAACAACACAGTGAAAAGACATTGTTGGGATCACCAATTTAATGATTGACAGAAACATTGATCAGAACCAATCCGAGTCCACCTGACTTTAAAGTGCTTGAGAATTTAAAGTGACAAACAACATGATAAACACAATGTTATAATCCTTTGATGAGGATCCAAATATATTTATTGTTATACTGTACTTAAACACGTTATTGTATAATGTACGTATAAAGGCAAGAATATATGTTAGCTACCTGAACTTAGTCCAACACCAGTTCCTCTGTGTGAGATGGACATCATCATAGGGATAGACCACCTGAAAGAACCAAAGTAATTTTTTCATGTCTTTTTTGGACAGTTTAGTTACACTCCATTCCAAACTCACATTTTTTTTAAAAACAACATCCTCTCACATATAATTAGGTGGATAGATAGTAAGATCCAAGCAGATGTGTTAACACTCACTTGTAGATGCTTATATGTGGCGAGAGAGGTCGGTTGAGTCGTGTGTTTTTTGCCCAAAACTTGTTCATTTCCTCTTTTGCCGTAGTTCCCATAGGAACAGCACTGAAAAAAAGCTGTATACATTAATATGAATTCTTAATTTAAAAATGTGTTAAGAAAACAAAAAAAAAAACTCACTGTCTGTAGAGTATACCAAACTGTGACCGTGATGAACACAGACTCTGCCGAGCCACCGTTCTTGAACAAAGAGAAACCACATATATTTTTCATATAAAAATATTAAAGTACAAAACTGACACATTTAAGTATAAACACATTTGCAAACTGTGCACCAGGGACATATGAGTATTCTGTACATTAGAAATATCCCTACTTTGGCCTTTAACTTGTCAGATAGCAGTACAGGACCGTTTGGTAATATGGCCATGAACACTCTGGGCATAGGAAAATTTGATGCTTGTTAATATAAATAATTTAATAGGACATAAATATCGTCTTCTACAATAAATCCTATAAATTTGAGCAATGTGCTAAAGGGAGTCACGTCAAGCTGTCTGATCCAAAGCATATGGCAGGGCTCTAGAGACATATCTTAGACAAATGGACATTACAAATAAAGTAAAAAGCAACATACTACTCTGTTAGTGGTATGTTGCTAGTTGTTATTTAATTATCATAACTGATTTGATGTAAGGTTAACGTTAAAGAAGATTCTAAAAAGAACAAACACAGAAGAAAAGATATTACCACAAAATATTATATTTTTCAAGTAACGATGTTAAAAGAAAAATAAATGGACTGAGAACAAAAACAAAAACATAAAGCATACAGCATATTCATGACTATAAGGATTACAGTAAATCAAAGTGCACTTGAGGTAAGTGCATAATTATAGCCTACGTTAACAACATCAGCAAACCCTTATCAAACTGCCAGCTAATATGACCTCAAAAAGAATTTAACAACGATTCATTTCACCGAAAACAAAAGAAAAAGCCAAACTGTCACATTTAAAAAATTACATGTTCGTACTGACCTTAAGAGCAACGCCATGTTTTGAGCTTGAGTTTTCGGACGTGACGTAGGCGGATGTCATAAATGAGTTCGCAAGGCGCCGCCATTTTAGTAAGGTCATTACACAGTGTTGCCAACTTAACAATTTTGTTGCTAGATTTAGCACCTTTTCATACTACCCTAGCGACTTTGTTTCAAATAGCACCTAGCAAACAATTTAGCAACTTTTAAACATTCATTTGACTGCTTTCAGCAATTTTCAACCCACACATATCACATTCAAGTTAAATTGCTAGCTCAAACTGTTTTTCATTACTGTAAATTTACTGATATTTGTTAACAGTTAACATGTATAATTGCTTGTAATTTAGGTAGCAATAAATTCAAATAGTGCTATAATTGTTGTCACTTAATTCAAATAATGTTTTATTTTGCGGAGATGGCCAGTCAGTTTGAGAAAACATTAATTATTTTGTATACTAGCGTACATAAAGAGGTAGTTCTGAGTTGCGATTACGCAATGACGTCAGCACGCAAAGTGATATGTTAATAAGAACCTATTTATTGTGCATCTGGATGTAATGTTTTAATAAAGTATAATACACGGCTCCTCTGAAAGTAGAGACATGACGGGCTTACACTTGTCAGATATTGCGTGATTACATCACTGATATGCAAATTATCTGGCAACATTTAGCTACTTTTCGAGCAGGTTTTAGCTACTTTTCATTGGAAACAGTTGGCAACACTGATTACAAACGATATGTGAGGTCAGTGGATCGATAGTATCAATCTTTTATTTACAGTCTATGGTATCAATTAACACTGTAGTTGTCGGTTATGTAAATCGGCATTCTCGATTATATTTATGGTAGTTTTAAATAGTAATAGTCAACAACAAAGGTAAGTTATATTCAGCCATTGGTTGTTTTATTTCATTTTCATGTTCACACACTTTAGTTTAAAAAACATGTTAAGTTCAATACTGCAAAAGTCGAACTACAGATATCCAGACTTTTTTTGTTTGAATGTTATTTTTTATATTTCTTACAAGTATTTCAATAGAATCATAGACTTATAATTGTAGCAATATTACAACACAACTGTATTAAACTGCATTAAACTAGTAGGCCTACCAACAAAAGCGTTTCATATATTTTACACAGTACATAAATGCAATTGCAAATATAAAATATTTGAATTATGTACAGTATATACTACTGTTACTACTACTACTACTACATTACACACACAAGCAAATTAACTCTAAATGAAAGATTATATTCAGTCTAGTTATAAATAAGTTATAAATTCACAGCAAAAATCAATTCAGTAGAAATGTAATGACCCTGAAACCTAAACATGGCTATTAAATCATCAGCTTATTGAGGATAATGATAGTCAGGATACATCATGTAAACAGATTATGCCCAGTGCATGTACACACTCACAGACACACACATTTATTCTTACATGATAAATGTCACATGATTGTCTGATTCTTCATTTGTCTCATTACCTTTCTCCATATCTTTTACAAACAGACACATGCACCAGCAGTCATGCAACAGAGATTGCATCTTGTTAATAGTAGGTCTCTTTTTCCACCCAGCCTGCAAATGAAAGACATAAAGAGCTGAATTAATTAACTCAATTAAAAAGATAGATGCAAAATGAAGCTCTATTCACATGGATTCAGTTACTAGGCTCTACGGATTGTCTGTAATACTGCTGTACTGTTTCTAGAACATTGAATTTTAATAGCACTATTGGAAAACTTTAGCTGCACCAGATACATATAATATGTATTGGTTTGAGTGCTAAGGTGCTATTCAAAAAGGAGTTTATATTTGCCTGTTATACTTATAGATAAAACATTATTAGTTCAATAAAACTAAAATGAAAAAATAGATATCTTGTAAAATAAGTAAAATAAAATATAAAATACATTCTTTTAGCCGGTTACCAAGGAAATATTCAAAAAGGTTAATTCAGTTCAACAGTATACTAAAATAACTATATAAATACTGTATACACACAATTCAAAAATGTAAACATGTGCTCACCTCCTGGATTCCTGCGCAGGATTAATTTACGGATCTCGTCATACACAAAGATCAACAAACTGTACGGGAAAGCACAGAACCACCACATAATCCTGTAAAAGGAATAAGAAAATGAGAAAGAAAAAGGTGAGGACAGGAGGAGCAGAGAAAATAAGCTCTTCTAAGGCGCAGAAGTGTGTGTGTCCCTTACTTGAGTGGGTACATCCTGAGGGCAATGTCCATACCAGGGCAGTAGGACAGGAAGGCTGCCAGAGCTGTCTCGGTAAACAGTCCGAAAATGAGAATCCTATTGCTGTAAGTGCACAGGTTCGAGAATAGCTTTTAACAAAGACGTATGCAAATATCACACTCTTGAATGCGTTCACAAACATACACATACTGACTTCATGCCCTGTTGAAAGACGGAGTTCCTGCGGGTCTTGCAGATGATGAGGTCGGCCCACTGCACCACCACAATGCTGACGAAGAATGAGGTGTGACAGGTGAACTCAATGACCTTACGCTGCTCGTAAGTCTGAAACATACATATTAAAATAAATACATAATGAAATACAAATATTTAAAAAATAAAAACTCACTACACATATGTTCTGTAATTGTTAAAAAATTATACAAATAATAATAATTAAAAACTACAAATAATCATTTGCCGTTTTAAGCCTGTTAAATGTTAAAAACCAAATAAAAACATTTTGTTAGGAATATGCCAAAAAAGTAAAACTCAAATTATTTTTTAAAAACCAAATAAAAACATTTTGTTAGGAATATGCCAAAAAAGTAAAAATTCAAATGATTTTTTCAATAAATTATTTTGCACACATTAATCAAAATTAATTCCATGAATAATTACTATCCCATAAACTAATCACAAATAGGCTACTAACCTAGTTGACATAATTCTTGCGAGATATAAGAGTTTTAATCACTGCCCAGTATATTTTAATTCAATTATTACTTTCATTAAGCAAGCATGTATTAATATCATCAAATGTGACAGTAAAGATGTTTACATTGTTACAAAAATAAATTAAATTAAATTCTGAACTTTCTATTTATTAAAGAATGCTGCATCCTGTAAATGTAAATCCTAAAAAAAAAAAGAAAACAAAAAAAGAAAACAATAAGAAATCTTGACAATTCAGCTTTGCATCACAAAAATAAATTATACATATGTATATACTAATAAATACATAAAATATATAAAATATATAAAAACTGATATTTTACATGGAAATAATACTGAATAATGCTGGTTTCACTGTAATTTTTTAAGCATTAAAGAAATGTGTGTTAGTGTATCTGTGTGTGTGTGTGTGTGTGTGTTTACCCATTGCTGTCCATAGGCATCTTCCAGGTCATTAACTACACGATCGTCCCAATCCAGTCGAATTCCCAACAGCGTTTGAGGCAGAAAGCCGTTCTCAGCCATGATCACGAAATAGGTGAAGAATCCTCCCAGTGCCTGGATCATACCTAAACACAAAAAGCACAAATACATAAACACGTATAATTGCTTTCCCTGCAGAGCATTAAAAGCTATTTTATTCACAAAATGAATCAGAAGCAAAAGACCCATTTACCCCCCCTCAGATTTCTAAAGTGTTTTTTTTCCATTGACACCTATAGTGGAAAATCTATTTCTGTTGGTAAAATAAGTTGCATGATTACTGAGGATAAAAATGTGTTTGTACTTAATCAACACGATCCTTTCTTGCAAACAAGTTGTTAAAAACTGTTTTTTTCTTTTTATCTTCTCTTGCCTAAGGCAACAAGTGAACCTACTGACCCATCAAAACATAAGTGCATGATGCCTCTGATGTTCATTTGTTTGCACAAAGTTATTCTTCACAGACCACAAAGTTTACAAGAATTATAAGCTTTAAAGGTCATGTGCGTGTGTGCGTTCGCTGATATCTGTGTGCAAGTGCACTTGAGGCTGACCGATCTGTCCGTAAGCCATGCTGATGAGCCTCTCATTCACCAGCTTGTCAGTTTTGGGGTTTCGGGGCTGACGTTTCATAATGTCACTCTCTGCCGACTCGTATGCCAGAGAGATCGCAGGAACCTGGGAGAGAGAGAGTGAGAATGATGACGGCGATGACAAAGAAGCTCGTGTGCTTGAAATGGTCTGGTGTCTGGTGCCCGAGGGTAGTATCACACTTGACAGGAATTGGAAGTAAGACTGAATGCGCACAAGTGTGAGTGTGTATAACACACCATGTCAGTGCCAAGGTCGATGCAGAGGATAGTGACGGTGCCCAGAGGCAGCGGCACACTGGCGATGATGAAGAGCAGGAAAGGTGTGATCTCTGGGATGTTACTGGTCAGTGTGTACGCAATTGATTTCTTCAGGTTATCAAAGATCAGACGACCTAAAACACAAAGTATATTATTTTACTGAATTATGTGCTGCAGACTAATACATTTAGAAATTTGAAAGCGAGAAAGTAATGAAAATTTCATTTATTTTGTCCTAATACTTAATATTCCTTCTGTGTCTTACCCTCTTCAACCCCTGTAACAATTGAGGCAAAGTTGTCGTCCAGCAGGATCATGTCAGCAGCTTGCTTGGAGACGTCTGAGCCAGCGATTCCCATGGCAACGCCAATGTCAGCCTTCTTCAGAGCAGGGGAGTCATTCACCCCATCACCTGTCACTGCCACTATGGCACCCTGTAGCCAAAGCCAGCCAATCAGAATCAGAGTCAAAAACCATTCAGCCAGTCAACTTAACGCATCCTGGCTGAATAAAAGTATTACAAATGTTGCTTAAACCCTGTTACTGGCCACTTCCCATTGTAAAATAAACAAATTAGGGATGTACATTCTTACATTTTTGCAAATACCTGAAATTTTTTACAAATATTTTTGCTAATATATATTTTATTAATATTTACTGTGATTTATCAATTAAGAAACACAAGTATCTTAATGTAATTTGTGTATTTTACTTTACATACAAGTAGGGCAACATCACCCCCTAAGTAAATAAAACACCTTATAGCATTTGGATGTTGTGACTAGTAAAACTAGTCATCATTCAGCTAAAAGTTTGTTTCAATACCACCACATTTTTCATTTAAATGGGTCAAAAACTTTCAAAAAACACATTATTTTCCATACATGGTACATTATTGTTTCTCCTCTAAGCCCCGCCTCCTGAAACGTGTTGATTTGTACAAAGTTCATCGTTCAAAAAAAGCAAGGTGTGCTCTTATTGCCCAGCTATCCAGCGCACTGTGATTGGCCGAATACCGCTAGCGTCTGATGGAAATGTTACGCCTCTAACATAACGTGATGTTGTGTCCCATAAAAACAATAAAAACCAATACAAATGAGGGATTTGTCTTTTTACACATCACGTTGCATCGCACCTCGTAAACATTAACCATGTCCACATTTGAGATCGGAGAAATGACACACAACAAGCATTACTCTACACTGCTCAAAACTTGCATTTGAATTCGGGATGTCCCAATCAGGTTTTTTTGCCCAGGTTTGAGCCTGTTTCTGTTTTCATCAAGGACACTTGCAACGGCACTAAAAAGTCTCTCACTGTGTCCACAGAGCTGCAGGGGGCACTGAGATAGTGGGTTGCAAGAGCAGCCATAGAGGGAAACTGATTAGCATGTACCTCGAATCTGAAACCCTGTGATCGGGCCGGATTTCCGACCATGTGATCGGATCTGGACATCCCTAATTTGAATAGCAATACCAGGTTCTTTTAATAAGAAAACATACATTTCTAAAAAGTTTTGAGTCAGAAGCACCAAACTGTCCTTGCAGAGTTGGAATTGCCTCACTTTATAGTCTCTGTGCACAGCCAGCATAGACTACTCTCCAGGTTTTAGGAGTTCAACCTCCGTAAATGCACTGAACACTCTTATATTTATGTTGAACTGCTCTGGAACAGTGTTGTAAATACAATTTATTTCTAGTTGTGTCCTCTTTTTGAAGAACAAACAAAGTAGTTTCACTTTCACAACAACACACAGTGTCTCCAGAACATGGCACTGGCAGCAACACTAGAATAATAGTTCCGCTTTATTTCTTTGCCTAAACATTTATGAAAATAAACTCACTTTGTGATGTAGAAAAATGGGGCCGTGTTTAAACAAGGCATTTTAGGGGATGTGGATAAGTCATAACCTTTATAAAGAACATCTCGTAGGTTTTGAAAATTTAGTCTTTGCATCTATACACTAACAGCTTGTAACACTCAGAAGAAAAAGTAAAAACTTGAAATTCCATCATATGACCCCTTTAATATTATTGCTAGCACACCCACAGCATATGTGAGCTATTTGTCTCATCAACAAAGCATATCAGCATTTGTTAACATCTTAAGCATTTATTTATTATGAATGATTTTGATGAAGTTATGATACTATTATGCACTCTGAAGTCATTGCGAATAGTGCATTATGACAATAACATCAGTAACCAAAACTATTTCTTTTTGTCCAGCACCATGAATAGAAAATAAATAAATCACGTGCCTTTTAAGAAACAACTGCTCAAATTCATGTAAACATAAAAATGTCTGATATTCCAGTCTAGCTTTCATTCGGTGGAATGTGTCATGTGGTGTGTGATATTTATACATTTTTCAAACACACACCTGTCTCTGGCAGCCCTCTACGATGATGAGTTTTTGTTGAGGTGAAGTGCGAGCAAACACGATCTCTGTGTGGTTCCTCAGAATATCATCCAGGTACTCGGCGCTCATGTCCTTCAAGTCTGAACCATGAATCACACAGGCCTTAGCGTCTCTGAAACGCACACACACACACACACACACACACACACACAGAGCAATGCCCAATTCCATTATCTGTGAAGAAGCAATAAAAGCAGATAAAAACCATTCACATAGATTTAGTTTACACACACATATGCACCCAGACTCTCAAACAAACACTCAAAAGAGACAGATTCACACACACAGACCGTGGATTGACTTGGCTCAGCGGTATATTAAGTCTTTCAGCGATATCCTCCACTGTCTCGTTGCCCTCAGAGATAATGCCCACGCCTTTAGCAATGGCCTTGGCAGTTATAGGATGGTCACCCGTTACCATGATAACCTGTAAAGATAGATTGTGGTGACCATTGACATTGGACATAAAATGCTGAACTGCAGATAAATGGATGGAGGGAACCTATAAATGGATACCTTAATGCCAGCGGAGCGGCATTTTCCTACAGCATCTGGCACTGCGGCTCGAGGCGGATCGATCATGGAGATTAAGCCCAGGAAACAAAGCTGGCTGACTGGGAAATTCACATCATCACAGTCAAACTCAAACCCCCTCTGAAACTGTGAGGGAGAGAGGAACAGGTGGCAGAACCCTGAGAGAGAGAGAAAGAGGGTAAAGAATTAAAGAAGAAAGAAAAGAAAGAGGAAAGGAGGGAAGTAAGAACTCACCTAGAACCCTCTCGCCCAGTCCGCCTAGCTCCATGTACGCTCCCTGAAATGCATCCTTCCAGTCGTCGTCCATTGGCATTTCTTCACCGTTGATCATTATGGTACTGCACCTGCATTGCCAATAAACCCACAGTTATTGATTAAAGAAGAAAACGGCGACCAATATTCAGATATATGAATCAAGGAGATTATTGAATTTTGATGGATTATAAACAATCACAGTTACTAATTCATGTTTGCTTATTGCCAATTATTCAGCTCTTAGTTAAGTGTTTTTGTCATTTTTATTAGTTATTTAAATTTTTTATATTTAGTGTTAATCTATTAAGTAATTTTAATCATTTTAACTTGCATTTATTTTAAATCATTTCACTGAAAAGGCAACTTTTCCAATTTCATAAAACATGGATCTAAAATTTATTTTTATTTACTTTTATAAATGTATGTATTGTTTTATTTCAAATATATATCTTTTTTATTCTTTACAATAACAATACTGCAATAATAACATATATTAATCACAATTATTGAATTGTTATCAAGAATAGTTAAAGCTTTTATTATTCAATAAAAAGTATGATGTCTCATTATTAATCACAGCTATTGATTCAAATTATTTCAGTTCTATATATGGATTTCATGTTTCAAGCTCTGGTATTGAGTACCTGTCCAAAATCCTCTCTGGGGCTCCTTTCATCACCAGCAGGTGTCCGGTAGACCGGTCTTCTATCTCGTGAATAGACAGCTAAAAGAGAGAGATGGGGATTATTTATATCTAATCCATATCTGTATGACATCAACATCATTTGTTCGTCTAAAATCTTAATAGCTTTGCCTGTGTGTTTCTTGTAGGTGCACCTGGTATTTGTTAGTTGAGTTGAATGGGATTTCTGCCACTTTTCGGTTGCTGTCTCTGAGAGTCTGAACACAGCCGGACGAAAGCTCGACACATTTCAACAGAGCAGACTCTGATGCATCACCTGCTGTGTCCCTCTACAATCACAGAACGTCACAAATCGAACAGATCACAATCCCTCATCTTAATTATAGTTAATATCAATGTACATTTTGAGGTTGATCTTTTTTTTTTTTTAAATAACTTAAAAAAGTGATTTATTCCTGATTCCTGCTAAAAATCATTGTAATATGCTGCTTTTGTTTTCAATAAAGATTTTTCAGTGTGTTTGATTAATAAAAATCAGTGCGTTCTTGCTAAATAATAAAGTATTAATTTCTTTAAAAATACATTTTAAAAGTGTTGGCTCACAATTTTTGAATGGTTTTGTATGTGATGTAATACCTTGCGCACAGGAATGTTGTCCTGTCCAGGTTTGAAGACAGCACGGTTACAAAGTCCTGCCACTCTAGACAGAGAGAACCATGTAGGAGAGCTTTTATCAAAGCAACAGCCTACACACAAACACACAGAGTGACATAGGAAAAGAAGAGATTTGGTTAAACAAGCATGATGCATGAACAGATCAAGAGGAGAATTATCCCTGTAAATGTTCAAACATATCAAAACACTGCCTATTTAGCATATGCTTTTCGTCTAAAGAAACCTAACGTGTGCTAATTACCAGGAAAGTGTCCTTAGAGGATTCTGGGTAAAGTGCCTTGCTCGAGGACACAATGGCCATCGTAATTGTGACCAGCAACTAATTGACACTGGAAGCTTACATTGTGTCCTAACCTGCCATGTTTTCATCCCCCCAAAAAATTTGCAGTCAGCACAAACTAGCACAAGCAGTTAGATAGTATTTGCAATAAATCTGTGTAATAAAAGAGACTGAAAAACAAGACACTGTTTACTGAGTAAAATTACTGTATGTGTCTACTATTTTCTCTTGACAGGTCCGTGGACCTCAAAGCATTCCAACCTGATTGGTCCTCTGTGGTGTCGGCCTCATGGATCTGGTTGTCAAACCACATGTGAGCAACAGTCATCCGGTTCTGAGTCAAGGTTCCAGTTTTATCTGAGCAGATGGTGGAGGTGGAACCCAGAGTCTCCACGGCTTCTAGATTCTTCACCAGACAGTTTTTGCGAGCCATGCGCTTAGCAGTCAGAGTCAAACACACCTGAGAGAGATTGAATAAAGTTAAAGGAGAGAGGACTATGTGTCATGGTTTTTCTGCCTTTTTGAAAAGTAGTAGTCTGTAAAAATCTATGGCAGAGGAAGCCTTACAAAGAGAGAAGGATACAAAAAAAAAGGACTTGTGTGTACTACTGTTCAATACTTGGTGTCGGTAAGATTGTTTGATGTTTTTGAAAGATGACTTTTATGGTCACCAATGCTGCTTTCATTTAACGCATTGGTCTCAAACTCAATTCCTGGAGGGCCACAGCTCTGCACAGTTTAGCTCCAACCCTAATAAACCACACCTG
>JAUMHQ010045170.1:3689-21182 GCA_032361165.1 Enteromius paludinosus | reverse complement strand
GTTTCTGGGCATTTTTTCCCCTTACCTAAGCTACATCCCTTCTATGTACATATCAGAGAACAATTTAAAATATTCTCTCAATGTATTCTATGGTACCTTTAAATAGAAACTTAAATGTATAACTTTGCAATGAGTTGTATCATGAAAAGTACTATGCAATTAAACTCAAATTGAACTTGTGTGTATAATAGAACTTTGGACTTGTTATGATGACTAGTTCTAGTCTTATACTAGTATAATTAATTATCTACAATGATGCAAATTACATTGTCATTCTCAGCTGCAGATCTGGGACACGGCGGGCCAGGAGCGCTTCAGGAAGAGTATGGTGGAGCATTACTACCGAAACGTCCATGCTATCATCTTTGTGTATGACGTGACCAGCCTGGCTTCATTTGAGAGTCTGCCGGAGTGGATTGAGGAGTGCAGCCGTCACTCGGTCCCTCCCATGGTCCCCCGTATACTAGTCGGGAACAAATGTGACTTAAGAGAGGCTAGAGAGGTGTCCACGTTTTTAGCTCAGCGGCTGGCTGACAGCTACAACTTCCCGCTTTTTGAGACGTCTGCAAGAGACCCTGCAGAAAAAGAGCACGTAGATGCCATTTTCCTCACGCTGGCCTACAGGCTGAAGAATCACAAGCCGCTGAGACTGAAACAGCCAAGCGAGAGCAGCTTCTTACAGCTCGCTGGAGGACAGGAGGAGAGCACACCCTGTTTATGCTGATGCACTTTGGCCCATACAGTTACATGCAATAATAAATGTCCACAGGATTGCATTTAGTGTATGTGCAGTCTACAAATTTCTTTGGAAGCATAATCTGTGGAGCGTTTTGAGGGTTTTGTTTAGTTAAACCACATGTTATGCATCAAGGGATGCCTATATGTCTCTCCGGAAACATGCTCAGTGTCCTTCAGGAGAGACTGTTATAGCATTTTCAGTCTGTAATAACTTTGCATGTTGTTTCAATGTTATATTCAATGGTTATGCGTATATCATGACAATTCCACATAGGTTGCTGCTGTGAAACTGCAGAGACACATTGGTCACCATTGTTATGCACCGTGAGCTTTCTGTTATGTTTGCGGAAACAGATAAATTACTATTATATTTACTTTGCACTTAATTCTTAATTTTACTTCTTTAGAATGCAAACAATATATCTCAATTAAAGACAGACTTTTAATGAAATAAAGCTGTTAATGGATCCATCGTGAACACTAGTGGGCGCCACTGTCAAAGCATTCAGAGCGTAATGATGAACCAAAACAAGGTAAAACACACTCTGTATCATAAATGAGAGGCACTTATATCCCAACCTCACCGTGATGCATTTATGAAACAGTAATATGCAACATATTAGTGTTTTTGTCATCCTTTACAATCAATGCATCAATTAGACTTTAACTCATCTCAAAGGCTTGATTCCAATCATTGTTTTTTATTGACAACCCTTTTTGTAAGCAACAGCATTTAGAAAACAGGGACTGTATTGCACTTTAAATTGAGATCGTGTCATGTCTGACTTTTGTCTCGATTATTCAGCATCATGTTGGATTTGTTGTACTTGAGAGGAAAATGTCATTGTGTTAATAGTTTGCAGTGGCTGTCAGATGTGTTGAAAAGTGAATGTAAAAATAAAATGTGCAAAAAAATATATATATATTTTTTTATATGTTGTATATAACAGTTGTGCTCAATCTAGGTCAAAGAGGAGTTTAAATAGAAAAATGGTTCCCATAGTAATGGAAAGAGGAAAATAAAAATAATGGACATTTCTGACAATATATTTTTGTAGTTATGCTCAGCTGTTTAAGTCGTTAAATCCCAAATTAAATCCTAATCCAAAAAGAAAAACACTAGGAACTCAAAACTTTTTTTTACAGCAGCATTTAGCAAATTTTAGTGAACGTCTTATTTTGTGAACCGAACAGATCTCACCCTCTCATACAGGAAAAGTTGTTTTTGACACCTTCCATGTGCACTTAAACCCTAAAGTCAGCAGGCAAGTGCAGCTGCAAACACATATCTTGTATTACCATGTGTCTACCTGTTAACTCCAACACCAGAGGTGTGAAGACTTCTTTTCCAAGCGATAAAACCCACAGCCCCACTAAAAATAACAAAAAGCGGGATTTAACAACTTATGAGTAAGCCTCAAAAGTATTGTTTGTCCTTGTGAAACTGCCTGAAAAAAGTACTGACGCTTCTGGAACCACACATTTTTCATGCATGTGAACACACCTGCCCAATAAAAAGGTTTTATCTAATTGCCATGCATTAAGAACTAGGGCGAACATGCGTTTAGTCACCACCAGATGTCTGTAGAAACTGAACTTGGACCAGGGGCCTGTTCCATTAAACAAGATTAGAGTACAAGCCAGGCTTATTTTGGTTAGTCAGGCTTATTGTCAGTAGATTTGATACAAAATAAGTCAGACTAACTGAAATAAGCCTGGCTTATTTGGTAAACTTGTTTTATGGAACAGGCCCCTGATCAGTATTGTGAAAAACAAGTAACAGGATTGGCAAAGATTGGGCTTGACACTTTCAATTTAACACCAAAATAAAGTATAAGTATATGTGTGTGTGTACGTAATATAGATCAAACTGAAAACAGTTGGTAATATACGTATAATGCATTGGTTTTACATCTAAACCATCACCTTTACCTTTGACCATTTTATCCCATATGTGTCTTTCCTCTTCATATGTAATTGCATTTATATTGATAAAAATATTTACTTTCGGGAATATCAAAATATTTGGTGAAGCACCAAGTAGGCCTTCTTCTGAAATAATTATTATCACATTTATATCATACATTGCAAATATTTAGGAGAAAGTAACGTAGAAAAGAAGAATTTAACATATATTTTCCCATAATTTATACTAATTTCAATACAATGAGTGAATAAACATTTATTATTTTAATCTTTAGTTTCATGTATAGTATTATGATCAATGTTAAAAGTATGCGTGTGTCTCAGAATAATCTAACTTTATTTTTTTATTTCTTATAAATTACATCGGATGCTTTTTTTAAATACAGAAACTATAAAAAATGACCAGCACACATCAACTTACATGAAAGAGAGAATGAAGAATTAACATTTTAATAAATATACTGAGCCACATGTGGACATTCCAATGGGCTTTTGACCTGTAATGCATATTTAAATAGCCTATATTATCATGCCATATTGTATTACGAACAGCTAGCCATTTTTTTACTGTAACATTATTACTGCATTGCTGGTAAAACATTGCAACAAGTGAAGTCATCGCAAAAGTGTGACCATGATGGAGTTATGGTTAAAAATAAAGCGCCTCTGATGTCGCACATGTGTCATAGTAGCTGTTTACAAACACATAGTTCAGGGAGGAACGACGCCAGTCCGTGTAACTCAAACGTGGGCTAAAACGAGCGCGAGCGTCTCATTGGCGATGCGTTCTCCACGTCCAGCACGCCTCCCTCAGTCACCGCCCTCTCCCAGAGCCGGGCGATATTTAAAAGATCTCAGCAGAGCGCACTGTGCGCGCTAAGGAGCTCAGCAACACACAGCGAGAGTGTTTCAACAGGAGACCGCTCTAACATCGGATTTTTGGGAGTTTAACACACTGAAGGAGCACGGAAGATGAAGTCTCCAAAGATAAAGTCACAGAGCAAATGTAAGTCAAAGATTTAATAATATTAAGTAAGACTCGTTCAGTCGCACTTTGTAGTGAGCATGCTTGTAACGCCGAGGCGATACTTTGTCGCACTTGATTACATAAATCCCTTGCGCTGCGTTTTCCAGCGTTCCTTGAGGAGGATGACGACCTCAACGCCGTGTTGTGTGAATTTGACGCTGTCATCGAGGATTTCACGTCCCCGGTGGAGAAGCGACACTTCAGATATGATGAACACTTGAAAACCATGAAGAGACGGAGCAGCGCGAGCGTCAGCGACAGCGGCATCAGCGACTCTGAGAGTGAGTATGCAGCAGGAGAAAGTTGCTTGTGTTATACCTGAAGAATGATAGGAGCGCCCTGAAGCCATTATCCCTGCGTCACGACTAAAGAAGTTACAGTGCGTAATCTTATCTAATCTAATCTGAGCCCACACACAAGCACAAAGAACAGTCGCGTTCCATTTAAACAGCATTGACATTTCTAGCCTCTCGCCAGTCAGCTGGAATAGCTGTTAGGAGATTGTGAAGCAGAAGAGGGTCCAGTCAGACCCTGCCAGACACTCAGAGACAGTCTGGATCTGAGCACAGCGTGAAGGTTTAAACTCCAGCCAATGACAAAGAACCAGACGTTTTGTGGAGACTTCAGGGTATCAATTTCAAGTTAAACACCGACTCTTTTTTCTTTTTTTTAGCCTGAATCCTATTATATCCAAACCTTTTTGTGTGTTGAAGTGCTGATGGGATGTATCCAGAATCTGGAGATGGATTGCATCATGGGAGTGCATAAAAAATGTTCCTTTTCACTTTTGCTCTAGAAGTGTTCTTGTGTTTTAATGCTTAAGCAACAAGTGATCTCTTTACCCCACCCTTTTCCTTCTGGAACAAACGGGGAATGTGACAGACTGCGCTTGCATAATTAACTTTCTCCCGGTGCAGTCATGGCATTATGTGCCCTGCTGTCACCCTCATGGATCTGTGCCACTGCATTTTGGATCCAATCGTGGCTGATGCCATGTTGACACACGTGCCATTGATCTGGATCAGTGGCTTCAAGCGGTTTTGCTCCAGGACTGGATAAAACATCAGGGAAGCGTTTTCTCCTTCCTTTTAAAAGCGATTATTGTTTATTACACAAAGAAACAGAATAATGTTTTCAGACGCTCAAATGCATGTTAACTGCAAGAAATCGCAATTAGATTAATTGTATATTTAATACAGTTAGTTGAATATATTTAAAATTGCACATGCAATGAAGTTGCAATTTAATGCATTTAAAATGTATTAACCTTTAATATTAAATAGCACACTACAGTTCAAATTACGTTACATATGTGCATATTTTACATTATTACAAAAAGTGCACTTACCTAAGTGTACACTTAAATTGCATTTTATTATCTGCAAGTACAATATAAAAAAAAAGACCTTAATAATTAAGCACGCTTCTTTTTCACAAGTGCATTTAATTAACTGCTCTTATTGTGCATGAATGTATGACTATTTGGCTGGTTTTCGGGTTTAAAAGCACTAATGTAGATGATGCAGTCAGTGTCAGCTGAGAGGATACTGGCAGGTTTCTCCAGCTGATGGGCCGGAGCCCCCAGGCGCGAGGATCTAATGACTGAGGCGGTGGGAAAAGTTGAGCTTCTGTGTAATAGCACGCCTGCTCTGCAGGGCTAAGAATGTGTAAACAAAGTTTTTTAAGATAGAGTGTGGTGTACCGGGTCAGATCTTTGGCTTTAAATGAACCTGCTCGAGGGTGGGTTGCTGTTGAACCCGCTTTGAAAGTGTGCTCGTGAGAGAGAGGCTGTTATTAGAGGAGTATGCATTGATTACAAACTCAACCCGCTCTACTAGCACAGATTAACCCCCAACCCCCTCTTCACCCTCAGGTTATGGGTCACTGCACATGTTTGGCAAGCCTGTGTGGTAGAGAGCAGTGCTGCTCCACTGCTTTTTCGTTACGTGACTCAACACAAGTGAATACTATAGAGTTTTGAATCTCAATGGCTTCATGCACTCGGCAAGGAAAAGTGGCTAAAGCTTTATTCATAGCAGTGTCATTACAACATGTGGAGAGCATTCATTTTTGACCAAGATGGATTTTAGAGGCTTTTGAATCTGAACTCTTTATATATAACTCTCTGTTTAGAGTAAGTATGGGCTGCAGTTTTAAATTCTCAGGTGATGCAAGATTATTAAAACTATAGTTGCAGTTATCGTTCATGGGCCTCAATTCTGCGCAGTTATGTCATTTGCATTGCTTTTCCTCGCTCTCTGTGTGATCGTGACAGATTTCAGGGTTGCTACCCACCTGTTGTGGTGGAGTTCGAGAAGGCAGTGTGCTGAACTCGTACAGGAAGCCTGAGTTTTCTCTTTCTTTCCCTCTGTAACAGGTGCAGAGTCCTTGAACAGAAACAGTTTCAGCTTCAGCGATGAGAAGCTCAACTCTCCCAGCGTCTTCTCCCCCTCACCAAACAGTCCCTTGGTCGCATCTCCTAAACGTGAGTTTAAATGTATGTTAATTTAATGTTTTCGTATTTAATGCTAATAAGCTGGTTTTAGGTTTATTTGCTGCACTAAAGGTGATCAATTGTCTTCTTCAGCTAAACTCGGAGACACTAAAGAGCTAGAGGACTTCATTGCTGACCTTGACAGAACATTAGCAAGTAAGTGTTGCATGATGGGAATTTCAAAGACAGAAATGACTTTGATTTGGGTTCTGTCTGTCGATGGCAAGGGCTGAATGGTATAAAATGGTGTGAAAACAGTAGAAATGTGTCAGCTTGTAGAGATACTGCTTTACATGATGCAAGTGTCAAAACATCCCAAACTAGTTCAGATGAGGACAAAATTACTCATGGGTGCTTTTACACAGAATTTGAGAATGTGTTAATTAGTTTACTGTTGCCGAGCAGCATCACAACACAACACACTTTAAGTCAGTACTTAATATTAATATAATGCATACTATAGTTATTTTGCCCACACATGAAAACTTTCACATGTATTGAACATATAATATAGTAGATGAGTTACAAATAAAACCAGCGCAAAAACAGCTTCAAAAAGTAAGTCTTTTGTTTTTTTAAGACCAAATAATCAAATGAAGTAGAGTATCTTTAATGTATATAATATAATATAATATGTACAATTAAAAGGAAATATAATCAAGTTATTGAATAATAATAATTTATTTGTTCCAACATTGATTAAAAATAATAATAAGTGATTCTTGAGCAGAAAAACAGGATGTTAGAATGATTTCTGAAGGATCATGTGACACTGAAGACTGGAGAAATGATGTTGAAATTCAGTTTTGCAACACATTTCATTTTAAAATATTTTTTTATTTGTATTTTTTTATCAAATAAAGGCAGCTTTGGTGATAATAAGAGACTTGACATTTGGAAAACAGTAGCCTAGATGTTAAAATGTATTTATAAATTATACTACTACTGATCAAATCAAATAAATTCAGCATTGACAAGCATAGTTTATGATTTAATTTTTTCACACCACCCACTCCTTTTATCAACTACCAGATAAATGGCTCATGGGAAGAAACAAGTCACTCTTGTATCAGTAGGAGTTTTCAATCTCGTATTGAAAGATTGAGGTCATGCTAATCCTAATGTCAGTCATGCACACACACATGCTCTCCTACACTCTTCCTCTGTGATGCATTAACAGTTAAGTTGATTTGCTTTGGCTCTCCTTCAGTCTAGAGTGCTGTAACTTGCCTCAGAGAGACCGAAGAATGCTTGTAAACCTGCGATGTGCTGTAACTGTAGCCAGAGGGGGGATTGTGCATATTGTACAGTTGTATTTCTTTTTCTGATTCAAAACTGTCATAAATCTTCTTTATGACAGCTTTCCTTTCTATCTCTTTTGCTCATGTGTCTTGAGTACGCACATTACTTTTTTAGACACTTTTAAATGTTTCCTGATGTGCCATGCAAGCTATTAAACGCTCTAATGTTTATGCAGCTAATGAAAGACATGCTAATTGGGCAGCAGTGCGGGGGTGTCTATATAAAGAAGACCCACATACGCTCTGAGAATAACCCTGACACCCGAGGACATGAAAATGTACTAAGTATGTTCTCTGCTTGACTGTGTTTTCTCCTCCAGGCATGTGAGCAAGAGACGGGGCGACTGGGGCCCACCACATTGTAGCTCCACTGGGGGACGACAGCCAGACCACACCTGATTAAAACCTGAACTACTGTGAAGACGGAGAAAACATGGTCAGGGTTTAGATGACGTCGACAAAGACTTTGTGTATACTTGCACCCGTACAAACACTCTCAAAATACAAATGCATAAGAAATACACTTTTGACAGGAATGGCTGTGCTCGCTGAAAAACTTGAGCTGTAAGATTATTTAAATAGCTTTTTATAGAAATATATTTTTAATTTTATAGAGTTGGTTATTGTACATTTTTATCTGTAATACCATTTTGTGAATTTATATATTTTTGTATTTTATGTAAATACTGTTTCAGCCTTGCTATAAGCCTTTTCTGTCACATGAGAATAAACGTAATTCATTAGAAAAACTGGAAAAGCAATAATAACGTGTATTTAATACAACTAAAGGGAATAAAGTTGACAGATTTTAAGATGTGTCGTGGTTATTATTTCATTTATTTAATTGTGTGTCTGCTTGCATCAGAATGCTTGTTTCTGCAGTATTTTCACTCTCGGTGTGGGCAGAAGATTTACTGGAGGACACTGCGAGAGTACATTGCTAATTAATTCAGGGCTGTGGGTCGGTCAGCTAATGCTCTTGAGCAGTCTGTGAATGATTGACCTCACAGCAGGGTTTGAGACTTTGAGCAGTTGCTCTGCAGAAAATGTGACACCTGGTCACCTCCTCAGCACTTTGTGTCCAAATCTGTGTCTGGATCCTGGCTCGGTGATCGTCTGTCTACTTTGCATTGCCACCTAATGTGATCATTAAACCAGAAGATATCCTCTCTACAGAGTGTTAAAACCATGAAAATAATTAATTAAATTTCTAAATATTGTACTATGCTCACTAAAACTGCACTTATTTGATCAAAAATACAGGAAAGGCAGTAATGTGAAATATTATTAATAATTATTAGACTAGATCTATTTTTTTTTTACTCCATTACTCCAGTCTTTAGTGTCACATGATCCATCAGAATTCATTACAATATGCTGATTTGCTGTTTAAGGAAGTTTAATTTCCAGCCCGGCCGATATATCGGCAGGCTGATATTATCGGCTGATATTAGGCATTTTCCAAACTATCGGTATCAGCATTTATAATGGCCGATAAATTAATATTTTAAAAAATAAAATAAAAACAGACGAAACACCCTTACTGGTAACTTTAATTTGGTTGTTGTTGTTGTTATTGTGTTTTTGTTCAAAGGACTTTAAAGTTTCATATCTATATTTTCTATTTTTATACATTTTATTTATCAGAAAGTATTTTGATGTTCCTCAGTTTCTTTTTAAAATGCATTATCATATTATGTTAGTTAAATAACTACAAATAACTAATGTTATCGAAACCTTTTAATGTTTTTTTTTCAGGAATAAAAAAATACATATATATATATCGGCCGATACATCGGAATATCGGATTTTAAAACCAACAAATATTTGTATCGGTATCGGCCTTCAACATCCTTTATCGGTTGGGCTCTAGTTTAATTTATTTTTATTAACAATATAACAGTCGTGCTGCTTAATATAGTTGTGTATAGATATTTTTTCAGGATTTTTCAGTTAAGCATTCTTTTGATTTATTTGAGATTTTTGTAACACTTTACAATAAGGTTCATTAGTTAACATAAACTAAAGATTTACAATACTTCTACTGCATTTATTCATTTTAGTTAATGTTAATTGCAGCATTTACTAATACGTAATCAAAAGTTGTGCTTGTTAACATTAGCTAATGCGCTATGAACTAACTGTATTTTCATTAACTTACAGTAATAAAGATTTTAAAAAATGGTAAGATATGCATTGTTTGTTTGTTAATGTTAGTTAATACATTAACTAATGTTAACAAATGACACCTTATTGTAAAGTGTTACCAAGAATTTTGTGTTACATTATAAATGTTCAAACGTCAAACACCGATGAATGCTCTGTGAATAGAAGATAAAACACCCAGATACTTATGTCTGTCCTGGCAATGCTTCAATGTGTCATTTGAAATTCAAATCTTATGAAAATTTAGTGGGCATGCAGTCTGGTAAAGTCATTGCTGAAACATCAGCTAGATAGGGTGCAGTCACATTAGTAAAATATAGCAGGCAAAAAAGGTCCATTGTCTATTGTCATTAGTAGTGATGTATGAAGCACGGGTGACAGAAGTCACTTTCAAACCATGCAGCTTTTTATTGTTCAACTCATCAAATCCACAAAGTACGACGGAGTTTTAGGGCCACAAAAAAAAAAATGTAAACATATCTAAAATTACGAGATTAAAGTCGAAACTATGAGAATAAAGTCGTAATATTACGAGAAGAAAGTCAAAACTATGAGATTAAAGTAGAGAGAGAAAAAAAAAAGTTTAAATATAATATTTAGTATAGTGCATTTGTAAACGACCCGGATTGAGAGAAGGACACCGGATATAGGCATATTTGAATATTGTTGCGTCCGAGCGGCCGCTTGATGTTACTGGGATGAGATCTAAGAACTCGCTTAATATCAAGAATATATTTATTAAAGCGCTGAACTTTTGACTTCGCCTTATTTTTTATTTCGACTTTAATCTCGTAGTTTTAGATTTTTTTTTTTTTTTTTTTTGGTGGCACTAAAACCCTTTCAATTATTGTGGGCGATTCAGTCATAAACAGAAATTTTTCTCCATGCAAGGTGAAAAAAAATTCCCCACAAAAAAACTGTCAGCTGTGTTTGCTGCAATGTGACCAAATCTGAAAATGCCCCTTCCCTTGATGGGCCTTCTCTGATAATATCAGTTTATTCATTTCTGAATAAAAACGCCTCATTTACTACATCCAATCAGTTAGTTGTTGAAAAAAAAAAAACTAGCCACGCCCTTTATTTTCCTCATTTGATATTCTATTTCTCTTGGAAGTAAATCACAAAATTGGTCTCAAACTTCTGGTTCTTCTAGACTTTAAGAATAGATCATTTTGTCTGTGAAACTGCATGCTAATATACAATGTACAAATGTACTATACCAGAAGATTTGTTTGTTGCAATAGTTAAAATTAATGAATGAAATCAACATTGCTACCTTTTTATTTTGCAGCTAAATCTTTTTTTGTTTGTTTCTAAATAAGAGAAGCAGTTGTTTCAGTAACTGCTTCTTATGACTAAGCATCTTTATGTGGCTTATTACTTTTTTCAGTGACGTAAACTACAGCAAAGTCTCTTTAAGACAAGTCATGTCGCTCGGCGAGCATTTTTGTATTTGCAAACATTGAATTCTCCCAAACTGTTCACTAAGCTTACGATTACTTCCTGTGATTGATCGGCCGTGTTAAGCATTACATTTTTCCCCATTCAAAACTATACAAGGGGGTATTTTATAGTCAACAATGATGTTTTTCTGGACTATTTTTGCCTTGTGTGGAAACTCATGTGGCCTCATCAAGTTCAGGCATCAGATCAAACATTGGCACAGTCCGGCTGAGCACTGGTCCACATGAAACGGATGCTACCCTGTTTGTTTCTTCAGTGCAGCTGGCACATGCAGCAGACTTACTGTCCCGCAGCTGTCCTGCACCTGTGCTCACTGTTGTGTCCAGGACAGTGGCAGTAGCAGTGCTATCACATCCTCATCGACACAGGCCAGCGGGTGCATCAAGATAACTTCAAGATAAGTCACTTGGCACTAGGCAGTGGGCACCTCCTGGCCACTCTGGCTCTGTGGGCTTGGCTGGATGAGGACGGCCAGTGGGCTGGAAGTGTGGGAAAGTAGGAGAGGAGAATAACACATTCAGCAGGACATTCAGCCAAAACAAACAGCTTTTCCAAGAGGGAGATTTTCATGGAGAATGAGTTTAATGAGATAATAAAATATTTTTTTTAACAAACTATTTGATTACTCAAGTTAATAAAAAAGCTTTTCCAGCTAACTTTAACATAGTTGAACAATTAATCTCATCTCTTTAAGTCACAACAGCTTGCATTGCGCATTAAATGTAACTTATTCATTATGTACATTTATTAAAGGATGAATGGTATAATGATTTATCATAATAGCAGTATACTCCGACAGGTCTTTTACTTGAATAAAAATACGGTAACACTTTATTTTAGTCACACCTATTGCTCATTAGCATGCATATTACTAAAATGTGCTAATTAAGTACATATTAATGCCTTATTCTGCATGACCTTATTCTACATCCCTAATCTTACTCTAATATTCACTGCATTAATCAAAAGTTATCCAGTCGATATTGATAATTTAATACAACTTATTTCACTTGCAGAACCCAAGCTTCTGAGGGCACATAAGTTTGAAGTAGTGAATTTAGGTAAAGGGGGGGAAGAGCCAATGGTGGTTTTGTAGGCAAACATTAATGTCTTGAATGTTATGCAAGCAGCTATTGGTAGCAATTGCAAATTGATAAACAGATGTGTGACATGCATTCTTTTTGGCTCATTAAAAATAAATCTTGCTGCCCGAGAACAGAGAAAGAGCTTGAATAAGGAGTTGTGAAGCATGTTCCAAAAGAACGGGCCTGATCTTCTTGATGTGAATAAAGCAAATCTGCAAGACCGTACAGTTTTAGCAGTTTTCAGCTGATTGTCAATCACAGCTCCAAGGTATCTGGGTGTTTTTGAAGGAGTTATTGTTGATGTGCCTAACTGGATGGTGAAATTGTATTGAAACACTTGGTTTGCTAAAATCACAGAGCAGATCTGACTTGGCAAGGTTGATTTGAGCCTTGATTGGTTGATTTCCAGCAAGAAATGTCTGTTAGACAAGCTGAGATGCAAGCAGCTATCGTCAGATCATTCGGCTGTAATATGAAAAGCCATATTTCTGAATGACGAAACCTACTGATGCCATGTAGACAGAGAAGTGAAGTGGTCCAAGAACCGAGCCCTGAGGCACCCCAGTAGTTAGATGTTGCGACTCACCTCTCCAAGATACCTTGAAGGACCAATCTGAGAGGTAAGGCTCCCACCACTGAAGTGTGGGTCCTGAGATGCCTTTTGCCAATAGAGTTAACAGGAGGATCTGGTGGTTAACCGAGTCAAAAGCAGCAAAAAAATCGAGCAAGATAAGTATTGAAGTATTGACTTTGGCTACTTATTTTAACAACAACTGTATTTTGGGGGCCTGAAAATACAAACATGTAAATGTAAAAAAACAATTATACTATCATTGTCATCTTGTAAACTACAAAGCGTCATCTACTGCCAACTACTGGTCTGGCATGAATAATCCAGTTTTACTTCTACTTAAATGGGGGTCGTTTTACAGTATATTTGTTGTCCTGTATGTATCTCAGTGTGTTCCCGTATACTAGACATTAAACAGTTAAACCAGATCACTTCTCTGTGAAATCATGCTGTTAGACAAGATGGAAATAACATACTGATTTTTCCTCCATTGACAGCAGCTGGGGGCAAACATGAGCTATAATTCACCCTGAAAGAAGCCATGACACTACGTTTGGCAGCAAGTCAGCACTGACAGACAGGCATGCTCTTACAGGCACATGATTTCTCTAAACACCTCAGGAAATTTAAACATTCGTATTCAAAAATGACAGGTCTGTGAATTGTTCTCTCTCAAGTTCACATTTAGGCCATTCATCTGCTTTTGTTCCACAATGATCAGCATTTCAAAGGTGCACTCTCTGCACCTTTGTTGGCTGTTTTTGCAAAATTGTTGGTGAGAGTGAGAGTGGAAATGGTCATTTGTCATCGATGGACTAACTGAATGCTCTTCACCGAGTCATGAACAGGCCCAGACTGACTGTGTCCAAATGCAGAGCCATATAGGAGCAGTTTCCGACCAGCATTTCCAGGTCAGCAGTCTCATGCTGCATTCAGAATCAACTACCCCTTCTGCCATGGACAGACGTGGTCTATCAGAGACTGGAAGTCTCACGGTTACACACAGTTAATTAAAATGGTTACTCTGTTAATGTGGTTCATTTGATTAAGTGTGAATGATTTCATCAGAACCTCGTTGTGCACCCTACAAGCTGAAACAAACCCACTTTCAGGGGGTGTAGGTCCACTTCCAAACAAACTCTGGTGCAGTTTGACTGATTTGTGAATGCAACATGTACTGAAGACATCTTAATGCATCAAAAACAGGACGTGATGTCACAAGATGCAACCCTGAAAAGGACAGAATCTCCAAGGAGGAAGGACGGAGAGGCCCCCGGCCCAGTGAGGCACCTTGATTTAAAGTGATGGAACTCCCACGCTGAAGACTCTCTCATTGTGTCTGTCCTTCCACTGACCTCCAGTCTCCAGCCACCTCTCACCCAAACGCACGGCAAAAGAGCCCAGGTCAAAGGTCATACAAAAAGGCACCAGGGTTCCAGAGGGAGAAAGGACAGCGGAAACCTTTATGAAGGAGTTCTCTCTTTGAACAGGGGGAAAATGGTGCTTAATCCCGTATTCCATAGGAAGGAACCTCTGAAAGACCACAGGAGCTCAATGGAATATACTTGTCTAAATGATTCAGGGATAAAGAGAAAATTTAAATTGTCAGGATAATCTTTTGTCCTTCAGTGTTTCTACAAATCTAATGGGTGAGTGATACGGATAGGGCAAGATAGCTGTAACTTCACCAAGCTCAAGTGTTCAACCTGCTACTTATGTTAATGTAATGTTTCATACTGAAGTATTCTAAAAAAGAAAAAAGAAAGAAGGATGCAGTTTGACGTGATGTAATGTAATGTAATGTAATGTAATTTAATTTAATTTAATTTAATTTAATTTAATTTAATTTAATTTTAAATTGTATTTAATGTTTATTTCATATTTAATTTCATTTCATTTATCTAATATAAAAAGGTCAATATAAAATATTAAATTATCTTATTTTAAAATAATAATAATAATAATGATAATAATACAAAAAAAAAAAAAACCTGTCCCAACCCAGTGACTGATATTTGGCACTTCTAAACAACAACAACAACAAATATTGTGTTCTAACTGGTTCATTACAATAATACTGCAATAGTGAAATACAGTGCTGTCCCAGATGGTGTGTCGTAATTCAGATTCTCTTTCCATTGTGACCAAACAGTCTGATGTCCATCTGCTGTACAGCTCTGAGGCAAGCTAAACTACCCTCATCCCAGTGCTGGTTGCTGACAGAAGATCTCATGAACACTGCTCAAAATTTGCTATCAAAAGTAATAGTTTCTTCATTACATTCCTCTTTTTATATATATATATATATATATAAAACTCTCATATCCTACTTTACAACATGCCATAATCAGCAGATTTAACTCTTTATTCAGGTTAAACCAACACTAAAGAGTTAAAATGTATCTAAAATGAGATAAAGAACATGCTCTTCTTTTATCTCAGTTACATCACCCAGGCAGCTGAAATTGCTTTACAGGTAAATGTAATAGGAGGTCACCATGTCTTATGACTGCATTGTCATGAGTGAATCATTTGCTCTTTGTTCAATCAGAAAATAAAACCAAAGGGACAGAGAGGTCACATGAATCCAGAGATCAGTGTGTGGAAAAGATAAGATTCAGCCCAACCATTCCACTGCTTGTTTTGGGAAGCCATAAAGTAAAAGCTTTCAATGCAAACCTAAGTAGACTTGTCTGTTAATGACATTGATAAGATAGCAGAGTTTGATGTGCGTGACCATGAATGGTCATTAGTTAATCTGCAACCTATATGCGGTCATAAAAGAATCTTCACGTACAACAGCTCTTTTCCACAAAAAAAAAAACAAAAAACAGCAAAAGGTACAACATGAGGGTCAGTAAACAATATCAGATTATTTTGGCTAAATATTCTTTTCAACTGTATGAGCATCATTCAGGGGCAGCCCTCAACAGTGTGGGCTCTGTGAGCTTGTAGCACTATAATCTGTAGTGCTAAACAATTTGTTCCTATTCATTCCTCAATGCATCTCTCAGCACAACTCACTTATCTGCTTGTGGCAGGCCACATGCTGCCAGAGGAGAAAAGAAAGGCCACTTTGAGAGCTCAAGAATGAGGTTTGGGCAGGGGTCTGCCAACGACACATAGGGGCTCAATTGAGCAGGCTGGAGAAAGACAAGCTGTCTCCTGCAGAAGATACATTTTATGTATTTATTAGGTTATTTCACTGTCCAAGACACAATATTTGCTTTAATAAAGGGATAGTTTATGATTTTATTTAATTATGAGTTTAAAATTCTTTCATTTACTAAACATCATGAAATAGAGCCTATTTTCTATCTCGGCTGCAGTTTTTATGTGTGACTATAATACCATACTGTACATTTAATAGCAATTAAGACAAGAAATCTGAGAACTAGTGACGTTTAATACTATGTTTAACATTTAATCGCTAATATTTCAGCAGCTATTATGTTTCCAGTATTTCTGTTGACTGAACCAGCGATGCCAATTTTTCATGAATGAATCATTCTTTTGAGCCGACTCTGTATAATCAGTCAATTGTTCAAACAGCTTTTCAGATGAACAGTCTGAATCAATTCACATTCATTCGAACCGCTATCTACTGAATCAACTGAAGAGCGTTTTATCGGTAAAAAAAGTGGACACAGAGTTGATGTACTTAACAATAGAGAACAAACAGCACGTGATGAAGTAGATATTCACCTATAAACAAATGAAAAAAGCCCACTTTTTGAGATTCAGCTTTGGGATGAATCCAACTAACCACTATGTCTTGTGTATAAGCCGCCGTCACTCATCCTGTAAGTGGTTTTGTGTCCGCCCGCTCTGTTTTTTGGGGTTTTTGTGTAAGTAAACATTGCGCTATATTTTTGCGTCATTTACTATTTCCTCTATTTCCATATTTAAATTGGTTTAAACGTGTCTAGAGACACCTCCATTTTGCTCAGGTCACGTGTGAACGGTCTCAAGTCTTAAACCAGAAAAAAACCCATTTGTGAACAAACTGTGAATTTGGCTTGAGAAAGTCTGACCTATTAAAAAGTAGTTTTAAAAGCTTGCAGTTTGAAGGTGTTTATTTGAAGAAGTCTGAAGTTTAAATAAGATAGGGGCCTACATAGATATATAAATAGAGAGAAATAGCCAGATGATACATGGGTCGAATGCTAGGGTGTTGCTATCAGTGTTGCCAGATTGGATTGATGATTTCCAGCCCAAAAGCTCGCAAAGACCCGCCCAAAAACCACCCAAATTTTTAACTATCAATATAATGTGATCGAATGCAAATCAAGGTTCATAAACGGCACTATAAAAAAAAATTATGATGACAAAACAATATAAACATAATGCTAGATAAATCGGATAAAATAGATTAAAGAGAATACCAAATATGAAAAATATGCAAGCTGCAGACACTGTCAAAAAAGGCAATAAAAAAAACCCAGTGCCCTCAAAAAACTGCATCATTTTTAATGTCAACAGTCAGAATTTTACTGCAAAAAATTTCCAATATAGTGATCATGCACACACCACGACAGTTATACACAGAACTAGGAAGTCTTTGATGTTTATATAACTCTCCCTCAAAAGGTTTAATTCGCGTTTTGAGAGTTAAAACTCTATACCATACTTATTTAGCCAGGTTCACTCCTGAACCATTAACTCTGGAAGCGGCTGCAACGTCAACATCAGCACCAGTAGTCTTTGCAGTGTGCGTGTTT
>JAUMHQ010044912.1:0-21444 GCA_032361165.1 Enteromius paludinosus | reverse complement strand
TGCATTATTACAATTAATGACAAAAATAATGTTTGGAAATGTAAACTGATATTTCCAACTCACACGCTACCGCAAAACATAGAAATAGACTTAAAACCATTTATTGTTGGTGAAAATACTAGTGACCTGAGACTTTTGCACAGTACTGTATATATATACATGGGTAGTTGACAAATAAAAATTGGACATTAATTGGAAATAAAAATCTTCATTCTTAGAATTTCAAATAGCATGAGAGAGATTTATCTTCAATGTTGGAGTTTTTATATGTGTTAACTATATACAAAGTAACAATACTGCAGGTACAATATGTCACAGACACAAGTTTATATGTTTGTTAATTATTTTTTCTTCTAACCCCAATGCTTTCAATTTATGTCAACATTAATCTCAGTTGCAATTATGTCAGAAGGGTTTTAAATGTCCTATTGAAACTCAGTCACCATCTCCCAGCTACATCATTAAACCAAAATTGCGAAAGCTTTTAACACGGCTTGGCCAGTAACTCACACTTTACATGCACATTACTCAATGTTTAAACCTTTGGACTCTCTGGTTGTACAGACATCCCCTATCCCATTAGGGCTCAGAGAGGCTCAAGGACAGGCCCCCCAAAAAATCTGATCTCACTCAGGGTCCACCCTTTTTTATTTAACAGTGAGGAGAAATAAGTTCTAGCTGGGTCTGAAATGTCACTTTCAGATGTGTCTAGTGCTCCAGCCCTGATGCTGGGCCAATCAATCACATTAGAGCGGTGGAAGTGGGGAGATGTGACAGTGCACTTCAATACAGCGAGTCCGAGAGATCACCTCACCATAAAACAAAACAGTCAAAGAAAAACACACTCAAACGTCTTGTTCCAGCCCAATAAGTGAGTGTGATTAGTGATCGTATTGTTCAATGGCTGGAAGAAAATTAGAGACGATAGTGGAACCGAATCAATACTGTTTACCTCTCTAAAGTGTGACCATATCTATCAGTAGCTCCGGGTTGGCTGTGGATTGCTTTTATCCAACACTGTATTGGCGACCAGGGGAGAACCTGAGGAAGGGAAGTTTTAGGACATAACACTAATTTTGGTGCTATTGATAAGCTGCTCAGCCATTCAAAATAAATCATTAAGGCAGGCAAGAATTAATTAAAGCACCACCAATACCTTTTAAGACGGATACACTGGCTAGCAACAGGACAGTCATTTTTTCCCGCCAACAAATCATGATTTCCTACAGCTGTCGTGCTACCGGATACAAATTCAATTGAAAATGACGGGAATATTTTGAATTCTCATTTGGGATAACACACGAAAATGTACAGGCATTACTGTAACTCGAATTTTGACATCGTAATATAAGAACGCAAGCGCAACATTGGACAATAGCGAGAAGACAGATTCATTGTAGATATACTGAGTCAGTAATTAACTTCGCCAAACAATTGTGCTTCCGAAGTAGCTTATCAAAACCTAGTTCATTTACTTGGAATAAAATACATGAGCATGAGCGAGGAGTGTGCACGGATAAACACATGGAAGGAATTTCCAAATATTTAGGCTATTAAGAAGGATTCTTTTCCTCTCTCATTCTGTCATTCACCAGACTAATTCCCTGCGTTTGCCAAATTGGAGCTGCTCTTGTATACGGCATGTGTTAATATCTGTTGCCAGTGATCAAGAACAAAGAGAATTCTCTTAAATAGAGTAATCACCTTTATTTATAAGTGAGGGCCAGAAGTCATTAATGAACAGTTGTTTCATGATCAATTCGTTATTTATGGATGGGTTTTTTTTATCAGCTTGAACTATAAAAATAGATATTAAACAGTGTCCATTCATTGTCCGTGTACTTAAAATCACATTATACCGACTTGCGTGGAGAAAAACAACTAAACAAACCGATGACTTCTTTCTCCTTTCACACAATACAAGATTAACATTTAATTTATCCAATTACAATGCAATTGCTTTGAGATAATGATCCAGTCGTCCTGCTGGGCTCATTTGAAGACATGAATGCAAAGGTGAATTACTTGCGTCCCCGGTTTAAAACAAAGATAGAGACAGGATAGAGGGTAGTGACAGAACACTACATAGATTAGCCTGCAAACCCAACCCCAAAAGTGAAGGGGAGACATAGAAAACAACACAATTAAATTATGACACCTGACACTTAGACCCTAGCTCTGTGTAAAATCCTAATAGACTGGCTGTGGAGAGTGAGATGCTGTCAGACGATTAACGTGTGATCACACGCATTAGCACCGCTCATATTCAAAAATCCTCCCATGGAGCATTTTTTGTGCTTCAAATGAGGATATTAACACAGACTATCTCAAATATTTTTCACAAGTTTTAAATAACTATGCCACTGATGGCAAGTGCCACAAATGGTGTGAGCGATGGTACACAGATGTTTATTACACCTAATGCCTGAGATGATCTATAACGTATCATGTAGGTTTGAGCAAATGTAGATGGTTTGTGTTGTATGAAGTAACAGGACCGGTGACATGCTATGGTTTAACAGTGCAATCTACTTTGTGGCTAAAATCAATCTAAGCTGTCGTCGCAACTTTTTACTTTTACTTGCTAATGCAATGTATCTCAAAGAGAAATATGGGGAAACCATTTCTGCAAGGTAAGCCAGATTGAGTACGAGTTTGCAAAAACACTGCCTAAATATTACACCGCCTTGCATCATTTTCGCTAAATGAAATCCAATACTTGTTTCTTACTAATTTTGGGGAGCTGATTCCAATAATAGTGCCTGTTTTGCAGTTCATCACAAAATATAAGGTTTTTCGATATCCAAACAGCTAACAAAAATACAGATTTTGTGAAAATAAATTGAAAACTTTCATGTGCACATTAAAACTATATCTTAACTAAACTAAATCTTAAGAAAAATGCATTAATATTTGTTTTTATTCATTAATATTATGTATTTTTAAAAAAATAAAAAATCCTTATATAATAACTGCACAGGCTAAGTGATGTCATTGGAAAAGGAAAGTTGTTTAAGAGGAAGAGAAAATTATTATAGTTTGATAAAAATGATAAAAACAACCTTTTTTTAAACTTTTGAATAACATGCATAGATGAATAGTTCACAGTAACACCAGTAATAACATGCATTAATAAGGTAAATAGGGTCATTTTTGATTTCCCGTCGGCTCAAATAATATATAATAATACTATGACAATTTAAAGCTGCATTTGGCTAAAAAATTGCATTTATAAAATATTCAAATCCATTACCTCTGGGGAAAGTGTGTGTTTGACAGTCAGCTGAACTCACCCACTCATAACACATAACACAATCAACACCTACACATACCCACAGCTCACAGACTGACCGTGGGCATTGGATATCAGCAAATGATTACACAAATCCTCTGTCTGCGTGATCACACAGCACAAAGACACATTTACATTATTTTCTGTCAACATATCTGAGATGTTTTGATCTAATAGCTGTGCCACCAGGTCCATGAGGCATTTCCCTCTCCGGATAGAGCGCAGATGATCTGATCCCTAGAAATACATTTGTTGCACATTTCTTTGATTGAGTAGCCATACTTTTCTTCTTTAAATGCATTGTCTTCTAGTGAGTATCACACGCGCCGCGTGGTGTGGACATCGCCATGAGCAAAGGCAACAGAGAAGAATAGAAACAAAAAGCTGCCATATTCATGTCTGAAATCTACATACAAATGCAAAACCCAGCGCGCTAATGCTATAAATACCAGTGAACAGTACTGGTAATGGAAGATAAGCCCGGGATGATGATACAATCACCACAAAAGATAGAACAGGAGGACTGGTGTGGAGGGGTTGGGGGGAGAGATTGAGTTTGGGACACTCAAGAGTTGCAGACGGTGAAGTCTGTGCTTTTAATTACACTTACGTCTCCTCTCATAGCCTCAAAATTAGCCGTGCTGAAGTGATCTGTATTTGTGGGAAAGTGAAAGGAATCAATTTGCATGCTAAATATAACCCTGCAAATTCAATAAAAGGCCAATGTTAATATTTCCAGCGGTTAAGATAATGGTGGGCAACACTGCTAAATTTAGTCCTAATGAATCCTTTAAAGAGAAATGACATTTTAAGCAAAAAGATTACAGTACTCCATACCGCTTCCACTTAAAATAGTGTGAAAAGTACAATTATGCGTTAGCGCTGCATCTTATGTTTGGAATTACGCAGTCTCCATTTATCTTAGTGAAGCAGTTGTTGTCTCTTTTCTTTGGGGAAACAAAGAAGAACTCCAAGCTCCAATTGTAGTCGGAAAAAAAGTTTCAGATGCATATACTGCATTACTCGTGACTATTGTTCCTATTTCAGCCACCGTAGTTGATTTTTCAGGGCTCAACCCAACATAAACGGCAGGTGTACTATTTAGCGTGCACCCTGCTTTAAGGCACTACCTTAGCTTTTCAATCCACAGAGTCACCTGTGGACCCACATGCACAGCTAAAGACCCCGATCAGGCTTTAGGCAGGCTGGGGGAGAAGCGCGAGCGAAACCTCCATCCTCCTGCTCCACTGGGCCACGGCAGACGGATGATTCCTCAAGGTGAGATTTTTTTTTTTTTTTCTTTCGTTCAGTTGAGCTGCATTGATTCGGCAGCAGCAGGCGGATGTCACACATGCACTGAACAGTGCTCAATGACTTTGCTATCCCATTCCCATTTAAATTGCCTCTACTTTCCCTCTCTGACACCTGTTTAAATCAATGTCTTCCTCTGCAGGTCATGGGCTGAATGTACTGAGGCGCTCACCGACCGCCTCTCAAATCCACTAAAATCAACACAATAATTGAAATATTTTCAAGCTGATTACACTGAGGCCCGAGGCTCGGCTGGTTGCTACGAGTGTGCTCCTCGGTTGCTAGGGGGAGTAAATCATCTTGCATTATTTGATTTTTGTTACTGATATGAAAGCGCTAGTCCCACGATTAAATGTCTCACAGTCAAACACCTAGGGGACAGAGAGGAGAGACAAAATAAAACAGTCGACGTGAACCTGTCAAATAGCATTTCAAAACTTTTCCTGTCCTGAGGGCTCGGGCGCAAATCTGCCTGCTTATTTGTGTTTGTTCCAGCTGAAATGACAAAGCGAAGAGCACAGGCTGATTGAAGGAGAGCAGAGCAAGCATGGTTGAAATGTCAGGGAATCACACATCAATCTGAGCTCTGGTCACATCATCAGCCTCTCTTAGCGCTTTGTCCTGCTCCTAAACTAACTCTGATTGAGTAATTCAGGAGTGTGATCCAGGTGGTAAGTGAAGTGGGATGAGAACAATTTAGGCAATGCTTGAGCTGCTTTTTTAACCTCACACTGAAAGAAGAAACACACGGCTCAGTCTTGTGTTGGGCCCAAGCAAGTTCTAGCTTGAGGTGTTTCATTTTTTTTATTTGTTTTTTTTTCTTTTTCAATTATTAATGAATATACGGAAATGTCATTATAAAATAGAAAATATTGTCTATTAAAATAGGTGACTCAGGTTTGTTTTTTACATTTTCAAAAATCTCGTTTTTTACTATGTTATCATATATTTTTTGTAGGTATTTTTATGGTCAAAATGACCCAACTACAGTTTGATTGAGATTAACTGGAATGCACAGTAAAAAAAAAAACATGATTTCTGAGAATTGAAAAAAAAAAATAAAAAAAAAAATATATATATATATATAAATAAATAAATAAATAAATAAATAAATAAAATAAATAGGCTTTATAATATAAAGGATTACATTTTTAAAAATGATTTTACATTTTATTTATTTGCAAATTTTGATCAGCAGGTTTGAAATGTGGATAAATGTGGATTTGGATTTGAAATGTTTCTTTTTTTGTTGTTGTAATTTTTTTAAATGTAATGCAACAATAACAGCTGACTAGTTTCAGATCTTTACTTTGTATGTACAAGTACAACCTAAAAGATTATTATATTTAAATAACATATTTGTATATTTGAAGCATATGTTTATTGCTTGTGAATAAAATGAAATCACTTTAATCACATATGCTTTAATTAACATGCGTAATGTATTTGATGTATGGTGGCTAACATTTTAAAAGTATTCCTTTCATCACATATTATCAGATACTGTCACTCAACTTGCTCTGAGTAATGCAATTCTATAACATCTTAGGAAATCCGCAACTATTGCTTCCATGGCCTTAGACCATCATACGGATGAGTGCCACGTTAAAAGAAATACTGAGTGCCCCTCAAACACTCTTATAACCAATAAGAATCTGTTTCAGGATTTGTATAAGGAAGCAGCCTCTAAACCGAGCCCTATTCATCTGTATTATTTTCCAAATGAAGCTGCACACCCTGCTGAGATGAGCTACAGCTTAGATTCCCAGTTCCATTGTATCCAGCTGTACTGCAGAGTTCAGCTTGTAAAGTAATAAAAGATGTCACGAGTGCATATATTCGAACAATCCACTGACTAATTAACACTAATTAGATTAATTAGGTTTTAAAGATAGAAAAATAAATAAATAGAACTTTATAAATAAATGCAGGAGGATTGACCTAAAGTTTCCCGATCTGACATCTCCAGAATAATGTTCCAATATGTCTTCAAAGAAGAAAAGATAAATCTGATACGGATCCACGATTTGACATCTTTATTTCATAAATAGTGTTTTGCTCTCCTCATCACCTGGCGTTTAGCAGAATTAGCTTTGAAGGCATGTGAAACACATCGGAGGCTGCTGGTGTCTGCCTTGCCAAATGAGATCAGTGTTCGTAATAATAGAGAGGTCAAGTGGAAGGGCCACTTTTCAATTCTAATCCACGGAGCCGGAGAACATTAAAATGTGTCTGCTGGATTTACAGTGTGATAAACACGGCAGCTAAGTGATACATTCCCAGAAATCCAGGTGTGGAAGCCTTACAGCTAACAGCAGATGCGTCTTAACACCGGCAGCGCTTTGCTTCCATTTAGTGCCCAGATTGCAGGTTCAACTGTACAGTAATTATGAAGCATTATGTTTGCAGAAATCACAACGCAGTGTGATGTCTGCTGACAAATTAACAAAGGGTATAAAAGCAAAACTGTTATCTAAATACCGCGGTAATAAAAAGTATAATTGGTAATCATGTCGACGGTATCAATTAAGATGGAAACAGGAAAGGAATAATTACTATAATGATCGTTGCGAGGTAATCGCTCCCTTTATATCTGGAGTGAAATCCGAATAAATCAATCCAATAACATCAGGCAAATGAAAAGCGCCACACTGCGAGCGTTAAGAGTTTCCTTCTCTCTCTCTCGCGGCGGCTGATCTGAGGCCTGCCCCTAAATAAACATGACGCCCGCCGTCCAGAGGCCTTTCATTAGCCCGCAGTCAGCCCGGCGCGTGGCAGTCAGATCGATAAGGCAGTCCGGCAGACTCTCTTATTTACCAAGCAACACATTTCTTGTGGTGGAGTTGTCTTTTTTTAATAACCAGCCTCTGTTTAACGGCTTTAGTCAGACTCTGTGTGAGACCATCTGGTCCCCAGTCCTGTAAGACTCTCCTAAAGCCCAGGCCTGACAAGCAAGAGATATGTCAATGCAGTCCTCAGCACAAAGCAACATCTGCCGTGCCTGACACCCACCATTGTATGGCCATTTAATCTGTCCCCCTCCTCCCCTTAACGGCACACAACAGCTCTCGGTATTATGTTTTGCCACTCAATTAGCATTATCATCCCGCTGAAATAGAGGCCAATTTACCTTTAATGACATCATTGTTAGATGAGTGACAGCGGTCCGGGTCGCGGCTATCGCTAGATAAACGAAGGCCGGTCCCCGTCTTCCCAACTGGCCGGCACGGTCGGCAGCGCGGTCGCCGCCAGCCAATCACGGCGGGCCTCCCTCAACCCTTCACCAGCAGCATTGTTTCCTCCAGTTCACAGAGGCAGTGTGGTGGAAAATTGAGTCCAGATTCATTAGGTTTCCAGTGTGCCGCTCGAGTCAGTTAAATTGATACATTTCCTAACAAAATTGAAGTGCTTTTGTGCCGCCCGCGGATGGCTGGTGACCTCACTCGGCCCACTGAGCAGCCGAAGCGAGCTGATGGATCCATTAGACCGCTTAGACTGCTTATTCCTTCCCCTCCATCTCTGACTGACACTGTAAATCTGAACCAATTTCAGACTCTAATCACCATTACAAACCCCTTCCACTGTCCATTTGTTACTCTGCAATTCGAATACACCGCGCAGATTGGTCCAAAAATCCCAGTTTAAAGGAGCAGCCCTTCGGTTTCCTCTGGCTAAATGGTTTGTGACTGCCGAGACCCTTTTTCCTCCGCCGAGGGAACTAGCTGACGTGGGCGAGCAAGAGATGTAAGGTAAAGATAGACTCTAAAACACAAGGCCTTGGCTGGAGTCCCAGCAGATAGGCAGGAAATTAAAATGGAAAAGCAAACTAAATGGGGGAAAAAAAAAATATGGGCGAAACAGATGTGTGTGAAATTCGCCGGGATGACAGGCAGGGCTCAAGGCTGCACTGCCGGCGGTGACAGAGCACTGTCCTCTGAATAACAATCACTTTACACCTCCAAAACATTTCTTCATCCACTACCCATTTTTACACCAGCTTTTATCTGCCCACTCAAGCGCACAGCTCCGCGGAAGCTGGAGGATATTATTTCCCTGTTGGCCCAAGTCATATAACTCTGCTTAATATGCACTCTATAATTTAAGACACTTCAATAATAACCAGAATGTGCTTTGCCATATTTTTCCCAGAGTTTCGACTTTGCTCAACTTCGAGAAGGCCACTCTCAGCGTACGCGCTTAACAGGTACGGACCAGGTTTGGCGCATTCATAATTTATTCGCCATTAATTCACGGCCGCTCAATCAGAGGGCTTACGCACAAACCCGTCGAGTTGTCTTGACAGTCTCGATATCTAATTACTGCTGCTCCCCATATCCTCCAAGTGCGGTGGAAATACGTTTTAATTGATATTGAGATGTTTATGCCCTCAGAAAGTAATTAAGATTTTCAATTAATCCCGTCTAATTTCTGGACATCTTGCCTGCGTGTCCTTGAGCATCCGCAGATGAATTCCCCAAACCTTCGCCGAAAAGAAAGAACTTCAATTACGCCGCATTGAATCGCAGCCCTGTAAATGACCTCATCTGAGGCTACATCAACATTTAAATTAAAGCCAATGCAAACTCAATTAAATAAAATCAAGGTGGCACAATCACCCACAACCAATGGGTCACCAGAGATGCTGCTCATCCTGCCTTATTACGCCAGCTACAGTTCTGCCGGCACAATAAAAGCCCGCAGCGCGAGGACTCTGCCTTATGAAGGTGTGAGCGAGATGCCGAGCTAGGCATTAAGACCAGAGGCTCTTAAGTAATCAATACCACAGTTCCATAAGAATCAATTAAACAGCCCACTCACAGAAAGTTCAGCTTCCACTGGGCTGGGAGAAATAATGAGTGCTCTGACCTCCCTTCTCCCACCTTGCTCTCATTCAGTTACTGCTTTTATTTGTTCAGAAACACTGTAGCGAGCGCCGAGAGAAGAAAATCTGGGGGAAATGCTTTGTCTCCCACCACTTGTGCGGGGATTTTTTTTACGTACTCATTCTGCATGCGTTTCTTTGTAGTGCATCTCTTCCTGTGAAGCCATTCAGTGCATGTAATGCAAAAAAAAACATGACAACACCTCTATTGGCGAAAGAAGAAAACGGAACAATTACCTCCGCAGTGCTTGGAATCACCTGTCCATCTAGGCCACAAAAACGCCTGCATTAGGGATTAGGGTGACATAATCTTAGCAAAGGCTCGAGAGTGGGGGGCTGAATAGGTTTCAACCCTCTATGCCACGCAGAGATAACATTTGTAACAGGGGTGCCCTGGCTTCCCCATTCATAGATTAGCGGACTGCCTCCTTTCAGCATGCGAAATAGCCCTGGCACTGCAGTGTGTTTATTTCCAAAAGCTCACCTCCCACCCCCCGGGACGGTGGAAACATCTCGTCTTTCTTCAGACAAGCTTCCGCCGGACCTCTTCGGGCAGGGTGGAGCGCCCCGTCTTTGTCTGAGGAAGCGGAAGCGGGAGCGGCGAGCTGACTCCGTGGCCTAACGGAACGAGCGCTAAGATCCGGTTAAGACCTTCCCATCAGCTTACACAGCCGTACGAGCGCCGATTCCGAGCGGAAGGAGCCCTTGATATTGTGACAACGCTAATTTATCAATTTTAATCCTCTAAAATGGCTTCATGAGAAATATGCTTTCACAAAAAAGTCACCCCAGACCCGAGGATCAAACAGAGCAGCGTGGATTGCTTACTTAAACTCATTTTCTTGGTGGGAGCGCGAGTGTGTTAACGCTCTTATTTTCAATTGTCCTCGTGCTAAACTGCGCCGTGTGTCATCAAGGCCCCTTTCAGTGAGCTTTAATCAGACAGAGCAAGTCCACACTTCTGATTTAAAGAGATTCTGTGCATCTCCAAAGGGCAAGAGTGTAAATGAGATGTGACATTTTATTTGTGCTGTGCTGTTCGGTAAATAAATAAATATCAGTCCATGACAGACAGAGGCTTCCTGGCACAATCTCACTACATTGCGCTCTCTGGTTAACTGTCACACCATTAAATTGTCTCTTTCTCTGACATGCTGCCCTTCTGATTGGTTACCAGATGTAAAGAGAGGGAGCACTTGCCAAACAGTTTCCGAAAGCATGAAATTGACATTGTGAATCACATGTGACACCCAGGCTTCTCTGGCTTGTAATTGATCTGCATTTAGAAGATCGCGAGAAAGACGGCAAACGCGAAGAGCAGAGAGATGATTATACGAGCATTACGGCCTCTTCTTCTCTTTTTTTTTTTTTTTTTTCGTCTCTTTGGGTCTGATTTCATCTTCAATTTTACCTGTAGTGTGGAGAAGTCAGCGGGGCCTGAGCTATCTTTCGTTAGTGAGACTGTAGTTATTACTCTTTCATGTGAAGGATCTATCCATTCATCCTAATTAAATTGAGCTTTTTAATCTGGTTCTTTTAATCCCGAGTCTTCTGCATAGGGACCTTGGTGATGGGATTTTGAAAGGCACTACTCCTGATCCACAGACGCATTCTTATCTCTCATTTGCCTCTGAAATACAACTTGAGGTTTGTGCTCTTAAGAGTACCACAATTAGATCTTTGAGCCTGGCGCCTTTGGGTACGGAGGAATTGAAAAGCTATAGCCAAACCTGGAATGGAGCTGGGAATTCGCAACTTATTTGGATTATTTTCACATATTCTTTATTTTACGTAATTGGTTTTAAACTCACGTGGGTTCGTAATCAATTCGATAAAAGATCAACATGCCCAAATAAGATTTTTCATTGAAAAAAAAAAACCCCAAACAGATTATTTCTTTTTTTGTGAGGCGTGTGATTAGATTAGGACATTATTATTATTACCATCAAAGCAAAATTGGATTTATAGATCCAATTTGGATTTAATAGAAAGATTTTTTTAGCTTTTATTGTACACGATTTCCCATCTTGCCCGTGTGTCGATTAGACAAAGATGTGCTCGAAAGTTTAGTAGGCCATGAGTGAAACCGACAAATACAACAACCGCCAAGTCTTATTGCTCCACGGAGGGAACTCATGCAGTTTTCTCTTTAAGATCGTGATCAGGACCACACTAGATAAGGCTTGTTCTAGCTGGGTATCCAGAGATAGAGGTCTTACCTGGGAGTCATTTTCAGCATGATCGCCCTTATCTAAGCTGAGCTCTCTCAGTCACTCGTAGTCTCTGTTTAACCACGGCCCTCACTTTACCACGCCGCCCGTCAGCTTCCAGCCAAAGATGCTTGTTTGCAAGGGATTACGGCCTTTCTGCTTCTGTTGCACAAACTATGCATGATGCCATTGTTGTACAAAAAAAAGTAACCTATTGCAATCACCCTAATCAACAGAGCCAAACGCCAAAGCGTATTAGCACATGCAAACCTGTGCAAACCAGGGAAAGTGGCCATGCGAGAGGATTGGGAAAATACGTTTGAGGTCAAATCGTATGTTTTTATGCAAACGTATGCCATGGGAGAGGGAAAAGGGGGGAAAAAATAAATTGATAGGACGAAATGATAGCCTTGAGAGTTCTGTTGCTAGGATGGCTCTGGAAATGAAAGGAACAATGAATCTTTTAGGCAATTACCTCATTAGATTGAGAGCAGAGCTCTATAATTTATCGGGCTGTCGAGATTAAAGTAATCCACAATGCAGAAACTCAAGAGCTGATCTTATAATGGATATTTTAATCATGTCCCTCAAAAATGTGGAGCCTATTAACTTCCAATTTCAATTTATAAATAAAGAAATGATTTCGCACCTTTTTGAAATTACCAACGCATCCCACAAGACATTTTGGTGCATTATATTGGCACTTTGAATGCACTGAACATTTTGAAATATATTCATGGCGTTTACCTAAACATCTTAAAAAAAAAAAAAAAAAGATAGGCCAGAGGTGCATTTATTCATTGTTAAGTGAACTAAAATACCATGCAAAAGGATATTTTACAAAGCAAATGTTTTTGGATACTATTTTATTAACCTGGCCTAGAAATGAGAAGGCGCGTCATGGGACGCAATAAGGTTAAAAGTCTACCGAGAATAAGTTTCTATGGTAGCGGTACAAGTTTATCAAGTATATTTACAACCTCCTCTCCTGAGAGAGGCATTAATGTAGGACTGAGTCCCCAAACACACAACAGAAGAAATACAGGCTCTAATCTCCCCTACAAGCTTCCAACCATCAAACATGCAATTAAATGGCCACAATCGCAGCGGTGGGCAAAAACAAGTCTTGATGGTGGGTGAACAGACTCATCACCATGCTTCGAAAAAGGCTGATACTGTCAAGGCAGATTCAACTTTTCGCAACAGCCAATACTGTGCGTGTAATCCATGGGTTTGAATGAGTCCATGAACTGAGGTGCATTATCAACTCAAATAGCCCGAATTAGCAAGTCTACGTTCACCCAAACAGTCAAACAGGAGGAAAACAAACAGCAGCAGGGTGGGAATAGACTGAGCCTGGCCCCTCAGTGACTCTCTTCAGGGGCTCTCAGAGGAGATGCTCTCTATAGTTACCACACACCGAAGACCGCTGCAGGGACACACATCCGGACTGCACCAGGGACACTTTCAATATAGCAACATTAAAAAAAGAGCTAGGCTGACAACAAAACAACAAATATCGCACTTGCTAAAAGCCTCCATTGGATGAAAAATCAAGCCTAATTGCTTTGCTTGATCTGATGGGCTTTCATCCGAATTAATAGGCATTTACATACCTTTTAAAATGAAATACAGGCAAGAAATATGCTTTTAATTGTGACATTTGCATTTTTTTTTTTTTTTTTTGTAGGGGCCAGAGCTGTCGTGAAGACCAAACAAGCAGCTCTCGGCTGTTCACAGGTATAAATGTGACATCAGCCAGATAACGTTCCTCTCAATGAGCGAAGAAAGCCCTCAAAAGCCCTTTATCTTCAACTAAGGATAGTTTTCATCCCAGCAAGTAATTCATCTTTAACCCTCTACTGAGAAACGAAAGGTTTTAAGCTGACAAAAAAATAAAGCCCGCAGAGAATATGAGCGTGAGCGCGTTGGATGGGAGAGGAGGGGTGAGGTTATATTGGTCAGCGCCGCACCGAGGTATGAATGGAGCGATCGGGTCCTTAAAAGGCTATTGTGAATTTATATTGGAGAGAATAGCCATATTATCATCTAGTTGCTCTACGGTTTCGAAGTCAAAGTCATATCCGATGATGATTGGCTTGCTGGAATGTCCTGATGGAAAGGTAGAGCCCATCGCATCCCCATCTCCATCTCACGTCGCATTGGCATATGCGGCTCACTGAACCCTAGTTTTGGCCAAAATTGAAGAGCTTACACAGAGGAAAATAAATAGACGGCTGAATAGCAATCGCCCATGCCCCTGCACCTTTTATCAGTGGGAATCTAACAGCCGTGCTGTTTCAGAATTTCAGTTTAGCTTCCGATTAAGGTATGTCCTGGCATTTTATTCCCTACATCTCTATGCTTCATAGCTCCCAAAGACTTCTGGTTAACTGCCTATTATCCAACAGTTCCACTCCACTGACCCTGCCAATAAAACTTTTCATATCCCAATAAATGAACTCGATTGCAGCGTTCTAAACATTTACACTGCGCTAACAGATCATCTCCAGACCTTGGAATTGGCTAAATTCCCTTTTCCTGATGAATATATAGAAGGAGATTAGAGATATGATAGCTTTTCAGATTGCTGCACCCAGAGAAATTAGTTTAGCGAGCGTTTACAGAGGCTAAATTGGAACCATTAAATAGCGGATTGAATTGATGGCACATTCATTGTCTCTCCATCGGTATCACTGTAAAATCAATTAGCCGTCACTTTTCCATTCCCAATAAAGTATGATTGTCAGCCACGGATGGCTACAGAAAGCCTGACAGCCACTCAGAGCGAAAGACCCATCGCAAAACAAATTTGCGCGCTGGGCGACTGCTAGTAAATGTGACCTGTAATTGTGTGGGGAAGCGCACTAGTGTTCATCAAAAAGCCAAATGTGCGTGCTATGGATTATTAGTCAGAAAAACCGCTCTGGCCATCTGGAGGGGAGCTCATGAATTCTTTAAAGTGTTGCACTGCTCAGACAAGTCAAAAATGTTTATTGATTTTTTCTTAATAGTTACGCTTTGATATACGCAACGTACTCATACGGCGGTGGCTGCGTTTAATGATCGCCACAGAGTTGCAATGTATGAATTATGCAACAGGGGCCCTGTTTATATATCAGGACAGTTAGCAAAGCAGCTATGTTCACCACTGTTTTAGATAATCAGCTCCTCGGAGAACTATAAATTACACGTAACCATGGAAATCACAGAAATACTGTGTACTAAATGCATAGTGTTCAAACAGTACTGGAACCACAATTATGTTATGTGGGCGAGGAAAGAAATCCTGTGCAAATATCAAGGCTTTGAGCAACATAATATCTATGATTCTAGATCACAGGCACGAATGTTCTCAAGACTATATTAAGCATTAAATAATAAAATAATTTCTGCGATATATTGTTCCAACTCAGAGAAACATATTTGAAAATATTTTAACACCAGCAGGTAAACTTCACATGCCTTGTATATTACTTCTTACGATGTTTGTTTGAATTCCGACCATGCATTTCACTAGACTGCAAAAAAAATAAAAAAATAAAAATCTTAAAATCTTGCAAAACGAATATCCAATCATTCTTACTTCAAGATACATTTGAGCATAAAGACATAAAATATAATATTTATTTTCGGCAAAATATATAAAAATGAAGTGAGCTTTTGCCTAAAACAGCTAAGAATGTCTGGCAATGGGGCGTGAATTATTATTATTATTTTTTTAATATCAATAATTAATATCTTTAAATTATTTAGCTTTAAAATGTATCTTGATTTAATAATGCTTACCGGAAAACAAGACAAAAAGTAAGAAAATAATCTATTGCAGCAGTGTCAGTCTAAATGAACTAAAACAAGAAGAAATGCGTTGCACCTTAATACAAAAATGCAAAAGTGCATCGGGGAAAAGACACCAAATAGACAATTTAGCAGTCTAGCATTTATACATTTACTGGTATATTACATACTCCAGGCATTTATTTATCCATTCCATCCTAATCTTTTACTACATTGAAGCCATCCTCTGTATTTCAATCTTTATTTCAGTATCTGACAAATACTCAGTCTGGTCAGCTGTCTATATCAAAAACAATTCAAACCTCATAATGCTTGTCAATTTGCCAAAGGTGTTACTGGATGTCCTCGGAGATCAAGGCTCTCATTTTGCCTTCTAATAAAATCAAATGGGAGTCATGCAGTTCGTTTCCATTGTGCATGGACTGCTATTATCTTTGCATTGAATGAGGTTTGTTACCAGATTGTTGAGCCTAATGCCACTATTTCTGTAAGCAACACATTAGAATGTGCCAATGCTGTGAGTGGCTACAGTATCACATATGTTGTGAAATTTCGAAGGGGGTGGGAGGGGGGGCCCAGATTTCATTAACCAGACCATAACAGATGAAGACCCAGGGAGGACCAAGGCATCCAACACCAGCAAACACAGTCTGGATGAAGGAGGAGGCTATTAATTGGGGTTAATAAAACATTTGTGTAAAGAGTTGCCAGGACAAACGCATGTCTGTCCATAAACACAACACTGTAAAGCCTAACCCTAACCAACTGCATGAAACATGTACTCTGAACGCCACCAAAGTACTTTTCTTTATATTACAAAAAAAACAAAAAACTATCACTGCATTACCCTGTGCCAAATTACTGTACACAATTCTTGTTTTAATAAAGCAACATGCAGTACTGTTGTGTACTGCTAGTATTTTAATGGCGCAAGCCCCAAAACTTCACCATAACATTAGACACTAACTGATCTCCCTCTTTATTAAACGTGTGCAAAAACACATTTTATAAGACTTCATTTCAACCATTTCTCTTCTAATGTAGTCTGAAGCAAAGCATGCTGGGAACTCTAAATATGCTGTATCTTGTTTGGCTAGAGTTTTGTTTAATGTAATCAGTTAATTAGCTCACGTAAAGATTTTCTGTTAATTGCAACAAACTGAGTCATATTTTAGTGTAATGAGCTTTTAGGAAAATTTAATTTTGAAAACATTTAGTAAATTTTACAAATTGATAATGAAAATGTTTGCAAAAGTAATCCTAAGTAAACCCAAAGAGTAATATATATATATATATATATAAAATGTAACTCTGCAATTATTAACTATATGAATATCAGGACTTTCATATATATATATATATATATTTATGTGGGTGTGTGACCCTGGACCAACGCACTATTGTACATTGTACGGTAAATATATCAACAATTCATTTTTAATTAGTAATATGCTTTGCTCAGAACTTCATTTGGATAACTTTAAAGGGGTTTTTCTCTATATTTAGATTTTTTTGAACCCTTGTATTTTCAAATAGTTGTACTTGAATTGGCCAAAAATTGTGATATACTAACAAAACTACACATCAATGGAAAACTTATTTATTCAAACAAATTGACTTAAGACTTAAGGTTTTGTGGTCCAGGGTCACATATATTATTGGATCTGAGTGGAATCCAGCCAATTGAATGTGTATATATATACACATATGTTTTGGCCATTCAACTGGCTGGAGTCTTTCTGTATTTAATAATCACTCAGATCCATCAAGACACTAAAACATAGAGTTGTTTTCACTGCCAGGCCAAGCACTTCGGGTTGCGTGTGAGATTGACATGGGGTCGGGGTTGCGGTCAGGTTGGCCTCAGGTCACGGGACGTCCAGACAACGCGTCGTTCACTCACCAGCTGAGGAAGCCTTTAAAGTGATGGAGGCAGCCGAGGTGGGGAAGGTGAGAAGGTCTACAGGAGTGTTTTCTCATGAACCTGACTGACCTGGGGCGGCACTTTCTGTGGCACATCGAACGCTGACTTTGAGCCAAGAGGCAGGGTGCAACCCGGCCCACAGGTGCTGCACAGATGCCTCCGGAGCACGGCGAGAGGCTCTGGGACACTGAACCAACAGCAGCAGCAGCAGACTGGAGGAGGCTCCCGGCTCCCTCCTCTAAGCGAGACCCTCACATCTGCTTCACCATTCTCCTGCAGTAATTACCTCTCACACCCACTGAGCAGATGACTCGCCCGACACCGGTCACACCCGGCTCATCTCCAACCAAGTACTCGCTCTGAAAAGAGAGGGATTTCAGTGAAAAAATTAATAGAAAATACATTTTTAATGTGTGTGTGTGTTGTTTTTTTGAATCATCCTACAAATTCTGATTCGAGATGTGCACACAACGCATATTTCTCTCTCTCTCTCTCTCTCTCTCTCTCTCTCTCTCTCTCTCTATATATATATATATATATTACATTTATAAAAAACTACTATTGCCTAATTTGATGTAAATATGGAAATTAGAAAGATTAGAATTAGGTATAAAATGACTTCTGAATCATTCAGAATAGAACAAATATGTGTGTACTGGCTCAGAGGAAGAATAATGTCTTTTTAACCTTACAAATGATTGTCAAAAGCAAAAATGCTACAAAAAGCATCATTTTTTGTGGAAATAACAAAAAAAATGCACCATGTTTAAAATCAGCACCACAGAATTAGTAAAGTGTTTGACCGCATACAGCAAGTCAGTTTTATTTGAACAATTTCATCGGACTTAAGACTCTTTCAAGGCTTTCTGATGCCCCTTTCTGCTGCTCTTAAGTTCTGTAATTACAGCACCCTGCACTGCATCAGATACCGAGAGCAAGATAAAAAGCAAAAGAGCTGGTAATGGAAATCTGTTTGGAGAGGTGCGGATTCTAATATCTAATTTCCCCTAATAAACTATAACCGATTTAATCTCCACCTTATCAGGCCAAGATTTCAACACTTTCCTTTTTAATTGGCTATTTTGTAATCTTGATTCCCAGTGGAGCTGATGGTCTGTCTCTCCCTCCAGAGGGCTTGCATGAAATCAGTTTGAAACGGTGTGTCAATCTCATTCTGAAGTGACCATCTGGCCGGCATACAGGAGTCGGGGATGGCAACCCCGGGGTCTCGGGGAGGCAATCAGCAGCAGCTTTACACAATGTGTTAATGCAAATTTATTAGAGATTTCCTATTGGCCGCTTTAATCTGCTTTGTGTTGTCTTCAGGCTTGGGCTAAGGACCTAACAGAGGACAGAACACACGGAGCATGCAAACACACACACACACACACAGATCACAACAGGGCTCTGAGCATGTCAGTACCGTTGCTTCAAGCGCATGAGCTAATTTCTTTGGGGATGAATAAAACATTAAAAACAACAATAAGCCAGAGCTGAACATTGGGCTCAGCATTCACATATTCTTTTGCAATAAAGCACATCCGCTTCCCAGACCCTCAAATGAAATGACGCCACTTGTGTAGCGTTGACCTATAGTGTTTTAACGCTCAGACTGCAATACTGCATTGAAGTCCAGTCATGATAGTATGGAAATACACAACAACAGATAACCAATTCAACAGATAGTAGGCTACGTTGCACGTTCTTTGTTTGTCTACAGCATATAAAACAATTCAAACTCTAAAATGGTTCGCTTGAAGACAAGCCGAGCACATTACACAGTTTCAAGGTTATTTATCACAGTAATAACAGTCCGGCGGTGGTGCGAAAGCTGCGGTTGTTTGTGTTGCCTGTTTTTATTACGATAACTGCGAGAGGAAGTTTCATTTGCTCAATTTTGGATTCTATTGAGATGGCACTGTAATACTATCAGTCTCACTTCATTTTGAAGTAATTAAACATATGTGCAGGGCTGCGGTATTCTCAAAGTTACATTATCATATCTGTGCGAGACAGGAAGAGGGATTTGTGAAAGTATGGGCACTGAACAGGAGTCCTATGCAAACCTTTGATTTCATTTTAACTTGAAATGTTCCTTAACAAAAGCAGAGGAGTAAGAGATAAAGAAACGGAGAAAAATACATTCCCATTATTTTTAATTGGACAAGCACTTTCACTTGACACTGTGGAGAGAGCCTTTACGAGATAAGTTAAGTGAGTTGTTCCACAGAGACGGAAAAAATAACTATTTCTAATTTGGTTCAAAAGGCTAGGGCTTTAGAGTTCTTTTTTTTTTTTTCTGGACGATGGGACAGAAACGCTGTAAACAATTGCCTTTCTATGCCAGGGAACTTGTTCATTTGCGCCTTGGCGTGCTCACGTGCTTCTGCGTACAAGCTGCTTATTTAGCGCTAAGTTATTACGCGCAGCCGCAAGCGCTCAGTCGCACCGATAAAGGTTGGAAAAGATCAAATAATCCTTATCGCCGAGCTGACCCCGGAAACATAACGGCACGTAAGAAGCGCAATATGACATTTATCAATACGAGAGACATTTTAAACAGCGTACAGTTACAATCTGGTCATCATCGCTGACTGACATCTGAGCAAATGTCTTCATTCTGTATCGGCTGAGAATAATGGGAAAAGCCCTTGCATTATTGCCAGCTCTTCCTGGAAGCTATAGAGCCTGTCATTAATCCCAACTGTCTGTAAAATTGAAGCAATAAAAACCACTCGCTGTACATCAAATATCTCAGCAGTGATGCTCGAGAAAAAATATAGATCCGCAGACAAATAAAGAGATTTATCCGTGATTGTTTCAGTTAAGATTCCTGGGCTCCCTGCGTTCCCTTTGTTGTACATGAGAGAGACATTACACCCATGGCAGCCCATGACCTCATTTGCCGAGAAGAAATTTAATTAACAAGACAAACATTGTCTGTGACAATGCCTCTGCTGAGACTCCAGCAGATAGCAGCTACTGCCCAAACCGGCATCGTAACAGTGTGACAGGCGGCCTTAAAAAACACACACATCCGCTGCTGCAAACATGGGTGGTATTAAAGCGCTGATTTGAAACAGCACGTTTTTCTAACGCCCGGGCCAATAAGAAAATAAACACACTGTAATAATTGCTCCAGACCCCGCGCAGCAGTCGGCCGTCGACACGCTCATGAAAAAAAGATGTGTGGAGTTTTGACTGCAGATGCCAGCTGAGCTGACAATATGCTCTTGGTTCCCAGCCACATAAAGAGAGGGTGGGACCCTTCGGCCTTTTGCATCATAAAGCCATTCAAATCTCTTTGTAGCCCACTGTAAAGTGCTTGAACAGAAAGGGAGGGCACCGATTTGGCAGCACATGGCACAAGAGGCATTGGACGGCTGTCATTCATGAGGAGTGTCTGTACCTCTGTGTAGCTGCCCTAGGGTTGGGTGTTAGTCATTTAGCCCAGGGAGGCTGATTACAGAGCTGTGTTGGCTGAGATCATGTGGACAGAACGGGGACAAAATAGAAATCAGTGGGCAGTGGATGCTCGAGCCTTGCACAGTTTACACTGCTGTGACACGATAAACAGCCCATCATTTAGCCACACGTCTGCTGAGGCTACAGCCTCCGGCGGAGCATCTCTGAACATAAACACTGTTTGTGGGCCATAATGCCTTTCAAATTCAAACTTCATTTGAATTGAATTTCAGTTAAGGTAATAAACAGGAAGCAGAACTGCAATTAAAATTTGAATAAAAGGAAGTAGAATTAAAATGACTTGAAATACAAACAAGGTCGTCAAGTGAACTTTCAAAGTAAAAAAAAACCTTCGAAAGAACAGACTGATAGATTTGTAAATAGACAGACAGAAACAATAGAATATTAAAATGATGAAATGATAGAACGACAGAATGACAGAACAATAGAACGATAGATAGAATGATAGATGATCGATAGATGATCGATAGATAGATAGATAGATAGATAGATAGATAGATAGATAGATAGATAGATAGATAGATAGATAGATAGAACGATA
>JAUMHQ010044902.1:0-21448 GCA_032361165.1 Enteromius paludinosus | reverse complement strand
ACATCTTCCCTTTTTGGCCAAAAGTAGCCTCTAGCTGGGCCATGGGGATGCAAAAAAAGCACTTGAATGTCTTGCTCGGTGTCAGAGACGTCTCTGATGATACCAACCCCACCATTGTCGGTCATACACAAAAGTAACATATTGCCCTGCTTTCTCAATGAAAATGGATGTATTATTCACTGGATTGGGTGGAACATCAAGATTGTTGCATTCCGTTGAATGTCGGTAGTCGGTGAATCCGAGTTAGTTCTCCCGTTGTCTGTCGTAAATGTGTTCCATTGTAACAGTTGGCAAAAATATGGATGCCTATGGATAATTCCAACCGACTCGGCCTGCACTGAACTGGCCCGAGTGTGTGTTTCGGAACCCCAACTTAAGTGGTCGTTCCATTGCACTGTCCTGAGTCCCGAGCACAATGAAATGCTGCATTTTAGCAAGAATTTAGGCATACGAGTTCAAAATAGCTGGTACTAGAGTAGTTGTGAATGTCACACAACAATGATTTTTTTTTTATTACAGAAAAATGAGGCAAAACCCCATCCCATTTTTTTTTAATATTTTATCAATAAGAACATGCTCTTTCAAAAAAAAAAAAAAAAAGTTTCATTTTCACACCTGATGTCATTCATGGGAAATATTGCTCTGAACATTGGTGTAAATTAGTTTTTTCCATTTTTGGACCTTAATATCTCAACATCCATCAGACTCTATTGTCTGATATCAAAGGATGTGAAAGACATGGTACATATCAGACCATTTACCAAGTTTGATGCTTATACATTGAAAATTTAGGTTTCTATGGACATCTGTAAACCCTTAAAGTAAGAGTTTCAAAGAAAAGTAGAGGGCCAGCATTCAGGTGTAAAATCAGTAACAATGCTGTGAGTTGTAATTCATGCAGTTCTTGACTAAAACTCTTAGCCCAGAAAATGTTGTGGACCTGGCACAACTAGTTCTGGAGATATTTCAGTCTGAACATGGTCACTCAGGCTGTGATGCCAAAACAAACTTTTTTGTACAGATTTGTTTTGTGAAAAAAGTACGCCCAGTAGAGATCTGAAATTTTGTACATGATCTATTGGGCATATTACCCATCACATAGATTTTTTTCAGAGAAATCTGAGGGGGTCAGGTGGGGACCATTTGATGATTCCAGCTGGAACGACCCATTTACATTCCACGACAGGTGTGACTTTGAACTGATTTGGGGGTCTTTGTCGTTTAGGGAGCGTGCTGAACTTTTAGAGGAGGCCAAAAAGATGGAGGCGGCTAAGTTCCGCTACATCCTCCCCGTTTACGGCATCTGCAGCGATCCGCAGGGACTGGTGATGGAATACATGGAGACGGGCTCTTTGGAAACTCTGCTGGGCTCGGAGCCGCTGCCCTGGGAGCTGCGTTTCCGAATCATCCACGAGACGGCAGTGGGGATGAACTTCCTGCACTGCATGAACCCGCCCCTCCTTCATCTTGACCTCAAACCTGCCAACATCCTGCTGGACGCGCACTACCACATCAAGGTGAGCACGTCTGGTCGTGACGAGGCCTTGACTCCTTCGCTGTAAAGGTGGTGACCTTATTGCTCATGGTTTAGAATTTCCAAGGAATCAGCTGATTTATCGCTTTAAAGCTTCAGTGATTCATCACTACCTGAGTAAACTGCACTGATATGATGCAGAGATTACTAACACCTACAAGTTTTCTTGTCTGCATTTTTACATGTCTTTCAAATACACAGAATGCTAAAAGCTTCAGTCCGTAACTTTTGGTGCTCTAGCAGTTAATAAACAACTGCGTGGGTCTTGTGAAAGAACATTGTCACTGGAGATGATTTCTGTGGCAAATTATTATTATTATTATTATTATTGTTTTCTTTGCACACACAAAGTATTCTCGTAGCTTTGTAAAATTAATGACAGAATTTTCTTTTTTGGGTAAACTACCCCTTTAAAGGAACGATTATGTTGTTTGGATTAAATTTCACTGAAAAAATAAACAGCTACATTTTGATTGAAATATCTACATTATGTGCTTCGTGTTCATGAAAACATCCTGTCAGTGTGAAGGATTTTAATCCTAATCCTGCGCTGATGGCTGAACAACAGTTTTAATCTGTCGTGTCAGATCATCTGTGCGGGAAAATTCATAAGGATTTTAAAAGTCACGGGGGGAAGGGCACACCTATCATTTTCTTTTCACTGCCCCCACATACCTTTCCAGAAAATTCCCTGAGGGCTGAAAAGCTTTCCCATGCTTTATCCCGTTTATATCCAGCCTTCCCATAGATGAGTAAGCAGGTGTCACGAGGGATGGGTGGGAATCGTCATGTCGGATTGAAAAGGCTAGATGTAAACACGCATCCCGGACCGGTCTGAACAAGTGTTAATGAAGGGCTGGCACACACACGCCTACATATGCGTGCACGCATTTACAGAAAAATCAGGGCTTCCCCACCTAACAGAGCACCCATGGGTGACTTTCTAGAAAAATCACAGTAAATAACACTTTAAAGAACACAATTTGATCTAATGTGATGTCTTTGTGTTCTTGGTTTTAGATTTCTGACTTTGGCTTGGCGAGGTGGAACGGCTTTGCCAGGAACGACGATATTAGCCGGGATGGGTTTTGTGGCACCATCGCCTACCTTCCTCCAGAGAGGATCATAGAAAAAGACAGAATCTCTGACACTAAACACGACGTGTATAGGTCAGCCATTTTGGATTGCTCATAATGAAATACAAGATCAGCTTCTGTTTGTCAAAACCAGCTTTTAATGATTAAGTCATTGTTGTATAACGCATATGTGTTGGTTTACAGTTTTTCGATTGTCATCTGGGGAATCCTCACTCAGAAGAAGCCATATCAAGGTAAGACTAGTCTCTTAAAGTTTTTCTTGGTATTGAAAGAGTATGTAACTCTTATTATTGTTTATATGGGCGGCATCAGATCCGGTAGACATGGATTTTTGGCATTCATTTCAATCCGACTGGCTCTCTGTGAGGGAGTGTCTGTGTGTTTATCTGGTTGTGATTTCCAGGTAATTCTAAAAGAGAAGAGAAAATGTTTTTTTTTTTTAGTAACCAGCAGTTACAAGAATTAAGTGTGAAAGAATGAAACAGAAAAAGTTTTGTCAGAGGCCAAATTGTTGTGCTTGGCACCGGTGAATGGAATCATTTGGCTGCCAAACAACCCTTTCCAAAAGGAACATAAACAATATCCTGATTTACAATGAAAGTTGAAATCACAGGATATGAAATTAGCGGCCTCTGAGAGAAGTGTTGATTTCTTTTGACTGGTGTAGTGAAAACAATATCTTGTTAATGTTTTTTTCCATGTCATCTAGCACTCAACAAAAAGATATATTTAAAAATTCCTAGGGAAAGTAAAGTCCCCCACTACTGTTTATTAGTATAGTACATTCGAATAAAAATGACAATATATTATTTACGTTTAATTTAAATTGTAGTTGCATTCCTCTGAATTTATGAGCGTTTTCCATGTGTCAAATGTTTCAAAAATCGAATAAAACCAGTTAAACATTTCATATTTGCTAAAAAGTAGAATTTAGGGTAAATTTTGTGGTGAAGGCAGGGTATATTTATACAGCACATTTCATACACAGCAATGAAATTTCTTTGAATTAAATCAGTTAAGAATTAATAAGTAGATGATACATAAAATACAGTGCAATCGGTTCAGACTTGCGTTCAGTAAATGCACAGCTAAAACAGATGTGTGTTTCATTTAGAAACGTGTTTCTTTTGCTCTTTGTTGCACAGGAGAGAATAACATCCTGCACATAATGGTGAAGGTGGTGAAGGGCGTTCGTCCAGATCTCAGCATTATTCCTCGCAGTCGTCCTCAAGCCTGCTCCGGATTCCTGTCCCTCATGCAGAAATGCTGGGCACATTCCCCTGAAGCCAGACCCAGCTTTCAAGGTGAGTGTCTCTTACTTCCATCACACCAGTAATGCACCTGCTGAGTCACAGGAACCAGGGTTGCACTGCAACAATGATATGCCAGACTAATAAATGATCATAACACAATGTGCCATATTCCTGTTCCGCAGTACATTTTTATACTGAAAAGGTTTTGTCATTTCAGTAAGTATTTTTATAAAGAGGTATACCAAAAAAAAAAGAGTTAACTATCATTGTTAATTGAAACATACAGAGATCACTTCAGAGGCTGAGGAGCTGTGCACCAAACCTCATGAGGAGTCCAGAGCTTCTGTTTCTTCAGAACCAGACTGTTCCCCTTGCCCTGCCCCAGCCTCCAGTGGACAGGTAATATCAGATTTATTGCTATGCATACATTCAAACAAATATTTTCCATTGTCATGCTGTGTGCTACGTAAAGCAGTGTTTCCAGCATGTTACGTCCATACGAGTCATTTAGACTGACCTCCAATAAAGTTTAGATTTCCTGTCCCTCAGTTATTAGGCAACTCTTTGGTATTTGTTTGTTTTAGTCTAAGTACATAGTGTAAATGTTTTACCATGATGACAGTCTTTCATCAGAAACAGAGAATGCTACCCAACTGCATAGCTTGAACAGAACCCTTTTGTTATTTCCTGTGTGAGCGTATAAAACTGTTTATTTTGAAAGAATACACTGTTCATCACTTGTCAAAATGTTGCGTATTAACTTTTTGCATCTGCAGTCAGTGATTTATTCATTTATAACTCATGTGGCTTCCTCAGTTGTTTCTAAAATATAAAGGCATTGTTGCTAATCTTCGTTGTTGATGAAATATTCTCTGTTCTACTTTTCTTTTTTTTTCCCATACAGACTAACAACCCAAAGCCAGTGAGGCCGAAGTCAGCCATGTTACCTGAGAAAGACTACAGCCTGTCTGAGCTGCTGTGCCAGATTGACTCCGGCTTGTCTCGTAGTTTTAGCAACGTCAAAGAAGAGTCCCTTGAGAGCAAAGACAACACCAGCAAGAGACTGTCAGGCATCTCCTCCGTGGACTCAGCTTTCTCGTCCCAAGGCTCAATTACATTGTCCTTTGAAAAAGAAAATGCTGTCAATGGTAAGAGAAAAGCCAGAGTATTTATGTTTTTGCCATAAAAATCTTCAGACAAATTTTCATTATTCTTCACTGTGTTTATGTACTACTTAGACTCCAGCGAGTTGCAGAAGAAGAAGCTTTGTGAAGCCATTCGCACTGAGGACATTGCCAAGCTGATGAAAATCCTCCAACCACAAGATGTTGACTTGCTATTGGAGGGCGGCAGCAACCTGCTTCACTTCGCAGTGACTCTGGGCAACGAGGAAGCAGTTAAGTTTTTGCTGCTTAGCAACTGCAACCCTAACTTGCCCAATATTCACGGAGCCACACCCCTCCACCTGGCTGCCGAAAAGCGAATGAAGGGAGTGTCTGAGATTCTCCTGAGCCGCAAGACAACAAATGTCAACGCCAAGGATGAGGACCAATACACACCTCTACACTTCGCAGCCCAGAACGGCGATGAAGCCCTGACCCGTTTACTCCTAGACCGCAGCGCTGCCATTAACGAAATAGATGCTCAGGGACGTACACCAACGCATATCGCCTGTCACCATGGACAGGAGAACGTGGTGAGGGTCTTGCTGAGTCGTGGAGCGGACGTCCATGTGAAAGGTAAAGATGACTGGACGGCGCTCCACCTGGCAGCCTGGAAAGGCCATTTGGGAATTGTGAAGCTCCTTGTTAAGCAGGCAGGTGCTGATGTCGATGGCCAGACGTCGGATGGGCGTACTCCGCTCCATCTGGCGTCTCAGAGGGGCCAGTACCGGGTGGCACGGATCCTGGTGGAGCTTGGCGCTAATGTGCATCTCACCTCCGACGGCCTCCACACTCCGCTTCACGTGGCTGCGGAAACCGGCCACACCAGCACTTCAAGGTTGCTTGTGAAACACAGCGCCGAGATCCACAGCCGGACAGCCAACGGCTGCACCGCCTTGCACCTGGCCGCGCAAAAAGGCCACCTACCGACCGTTAAAATGCTTCTGGCGGAAGGTGCTAAACCTGAGAGCACCAACCACAGCCTTCGCACAGCATGCCACTTGGCTGCCGAGAGCGGCTACTGCGAGGTCCTCAAAGAGCTTCTCCAGAGCTGCCCCGACGTCGCCAACACTCAAGACCAGAATGGATTCACTCCGCTTCACCTGGCCGTACACGGAGGCTACAAAGACGCCATCTGCGTCCTGCTCGAACGTGGAGCCGATGCAGCGCCGCTGTCTCCGCGGCCAATAGAAGAACATTCGTTAGACTACACATCGGAATCGGAGCCGGAGAGTCCGAATCCTCTCACTCCAACGAAACTCCAGAGAAAAGTAGTCGTTCTGAAACTCACCACCCACAAAAACATTGACGGCACACTGATCCCTGTAGACTCTCCTTGTGAATCGGCACTTTGTTGAGGTTCCTAGCGGGGTTTGACCTCATGGACTTCAGGAACCCTTGCCAGTATGCTCATAGACACTTTCTCCCTCTTTTCATTATTCCTACATTGTAAAAATTGACAGATGCTGGACTTCTTATCCATTGGGATTTAATGTATATATTGTAAGTACTCATTTATCGGAATATTGACAGATATTTCCTTCAAGGGTTTGGGATCTCATTGGCTTTCCTCCTTAATAATAGAGTTATTTTGAGATTGGAAATGCATGTATGTACATACATTGGTACTGTAGATATTGTACTTCATTTATATTCACTTCTTTTTATGTATGTCTTCGATTTCATCGTTTTCTTCTTGTTACCAGAGTGCAGTGGTGATTGATGCAGTGCTAGCAAACCCCATAATTGTTTAGATGTTTCTGACATAGCATATTATTAGAATAAGCTCACCCTATATTAGCTTAATATTGCACTTCAAAGCTATAATTTAAACAGAAATGGCAACGCTCTGAGGCCAATTATATTATTAAAATAGTTCGCTCAAAAAGAGATGTGCATTTATAAACCCATTTGGCTCGTTCCATGGGAATGTGCCCTCAGGAGGATCACAGGTGTGGGTAGACCTCTTGGGGAGGAGGGCTGTATCCCATGTACCCTCATGTTCAGGGCATTGGCTCATTCCTGAGACCACTTTATCTTTTCATCACTCTGTAAAACCACTGTGCCGAGCCCTGTTTTATGCCAGTGGGGGCGTAGCCATCATTACCCTTCACTGTCTGGAACAGACAGCCTCTTAATTGCCAGGTCTTTTTAAACTGCTGTTGAACTCTGGGGCTTTTGGATGTGATTTAGTATTGCTGTTGTTGGCATCCATGCATCTGCATCTGTATATACGAAATCTTCCGTAGCAAACCACTCACCTTTTTCACGTTTTACCTTGACTTTTGTAATAAGTTCATAAAGCTGCCTTGTCATTTCCCTTTTGTAAACAAAAAAGATCTCTCATTTATCCAGTGTTTGCACAGTTTTATATTTGCACACTTTTATATTTGATGGAAAATTAAAGTGCATCACATCTATGAAATATCCGTTGTCTGCATTTGTGGCTGTTAAGACTGACTTAAAAATATAAATATTATCTTCTTTCCTATAAAGCTCCTATATTGGGACCAATTAACTGAATGTGTGACATATATGTACATAGAACCTAACGAAATAGACTTGTTTTAATGTCAGAAGGTGTACAACGTTTACCACAGGAAAAACAACAGGCCTAAAACAATGGCTCACTGTTCATAAGTGTGTGACACACACTGCCACCACCTCATTATCTTAAAAAGACAGCGGCGGAGCCACGATATGAAGCCTCTTCCACTTTTTTTTTATCTTCAAAACTGGTGTGACTCGTCTGACAGGTTGTGAGGTGATGGTGTTTAAAGCGCAGAGACAGGTTTGAACGTGCATGCATACACACGCTGACATGTACAAACATCAGTCAGCGGATGGCAGAACCTGTGCTCGCGGAAAGCTGATGAATTCACTGATTTATGAGCTGCTGTCAGACGTACACGGCACGCACTCACAGTTGTACTCGGTTGCTCTCATGGAAAGTTACTCATTGACTAGCTCTGCAAACAGGATAGAGCAGAATATAGTTGTTGTTCCCCCTAATCTTTATGTGCTAACGTTTGTGGCCCATAAAACTGTCTTTTCGGTTTAATGTCAATAAATACAACCGGATTGGAGCATTAGAAAAGATTAAAATGGTGTAAACTAAGACTCCACGCTCTTAAAACAGCATCTGGTGGTTATGAAAATCAGCATAACGCGGGGATTTTGTTCTCCATCCAACAGAAGTGATGAAATTCTATTCGACTATGAAAAGCAAATTGTTAAAACAAGCTTCTGAAATGGGTGATGTCAGGGTGAGTAATAGACTGTGACGCCTTGAACATATAGGTGTTTCCTTGAGGATGTCTTGTGTGCAAGATCTGACTTGAACTGCATTCTTCTTCCTTGAATGAATCAACCTGATGCTCTCCTGTCCCTCTCCAATGCCCCACCTTGTGAAAAAATAGGAGTAAATGTGCAACTCCATAAGAACATATTCATATATTTATTTACAATATAATTTAAGTTGTTTTTGTGTCTTTGTTAAAGAAATGTCTGCAAAGAAGTTAACCTTTTTAACATTTGCATTTTCTCAAGAAATAATGATAAAGGAATATGTGTATATTTAAGGTGCTGTAGAACTTAGTCAGGGAAGCGTCATATTTTATTTATTTATTTATTTATTTATTTATTTTTACTTGAATAAAAACGAGGCTGTGGGGGACAGAAGTAAAAACATACTGACGTAATCTGCAGTTTTTAAAACCGAGTTGGGAAAACTTGGCAGTGAGTCATTGTAAATCTTTGCCTCAGCATCATATGGCGTCTAACTAGCCAAAGCTTTTCACCGTTAATATTTTTAGCTTTATTGCAGTACACAAATACAGTACCCTGCATATTACATATAGTCTCTAAATTAATATGGGGTCGTAAAAATAGTATGCATTACACACGGGCAGTTAAAAAAATTAAATTAAAACAACATCGCATGTAAGACGTACTGTCTCGTGCACAGATGTGACCAAATATTCGATACTGAAGAGGTAAAAAGTGATTATATATGTAAATATACAATCATGGTTTATGGCTCCTGTCACGTGTTATGTCTGATTAATATACTAACTGCACAAGCACAACTGAATAATGTTGAGCAAATGTTGCAGTATCTTATATGGCCAGCGGTCGGTGCTCAAACTCTATTTATGGCTGCAGGAAGTGGCTATTTTTATTTTTTATGCTTTTCAAATAGTAACATTAAGGAGCATCTGCACAACAATTCACATAAAAAAGAGTGAGTGAATGAATTAATGAATAAACAATCAAACAAACAAATGGACAGGATAAGCCTCATCAATATCTAAAATAATTAAAAACTGCTCATATTGCTTCAAGAAACTGTCAACTTTTAATCAAGCTAATAAAAAAAGGAGATTTGAGAAGTGAGCATACCTTTAAAAAAGGACAGAAGAAAGTGGCTACATGTTCATCAACGAAAAGAGTGTCTTTTATCTTTTAAATGTACTTTTAATAGCTGTATTGTTCACATGATTTGCCATAATGACTCCATTAACAACAGTTCTGCACATGGACAGAGACTCTGAATGCAGCAAGGGATTTTGGCACGAGCACTCACTCACTCGCAGACAGTCTGTCTATGAAGATGACAGAGACGCTGAGTGCCAAATGAAGGCCCATGAAAACTGGCACATGATGAAAGCACAAGCGATTTCTTTTTATATCAAAGCAGAATAGAGTGACAATAATAGGATCCTCAGCAGAATAGCTGCCTTGATTAGGCATTCATTAAGGCACGTGTAGCGCTGTTTCTAGAGCCATTTCAGTTATGTAAGGGTTTAAACTTCCCAGAAATCGACGGAAGGACAGAGAGTCGAAGAATCGAAAGCAATAGAAGCGAGTCGCTTCTGACGTGATGCGGAGAGAGAGAGAAATTCCTTTCTGGAATTCCCCGCGTGCGCAGGCGAGATTGTGTTCCTCATTAACGAGTGGCTACATCATTTTCAATAAAATAATAATAATAAAATAATAGCGGTCTTGAACATTCTGGAATGTGTAGAAATAAGATTAAATTAAAAAAAATAATTTAAATAGTTTTATATCGCTTTACACAACAGTTCTACAACAATTAATTAATAGTGAGAAAGTTATATTTCAGACAAAAAAGTGACTTGCTCGTATATTTTTGTCCATCAACCGAAATACTTAAAAAAAGAAGCTTAATCATCAAACTAAGCAAGAAAAGGAGCAGAGCTGATCTAAAAGTACGTAATAATAGAGCGTAGGCGTTGAGATTTCGCTTTGCATCTCTCGTATATTCGTTTGTAATATTAATATAATTAATGACAGCACTCTTTGAATAGTAAACTTTGTATAATCGCTATATATTATATATATATGTGTGTGCTTTTTCCTTCATTTTATAGTAACTCTTTGTCAAGTAAAGGCTGTACCTAAGTTTATGTTGAGTAAAATGGGGTAGGCAATTAACAAATATCTGAAGTCAGTATATGAAAATAAAACTCCCCTCATAAAAGTAATGAATCACGATGAAATGTTACCCTCACCCACCCTCTCTAAACGAATGAAGGTATTGACTAGCCTACCCACTCTGCTTGTGGAAAGAGTACAGTATGGCTAACAGCGTGCCAAGCGCAAACAAAATCACAGAACCAATCAGAGGCGCGAATCCATAGCACGTGATCGAACATGGCGGGATTACTGGAGTGGCATGAGTGGCTTCTGTTAGCGTGTTCTTTGTCGTTGCTGTACTTGTAGCTGCTTGCAGTCCGCTTCAATAACAACACCCGCCGCTCTACCAGCGTGGCTTACCTTTAAGGTCAGCCAATTTCACTGTGTTTCTCTCTGGATTGTGTCGACATTTCTTCTGACAACGTAACGAATAAGGTAATAAACGTCGATAACGTCCGTATGTGTCGTCTTTTTCCGAGAAGGTGACGTTTTCAGTGGATTTTTTTATTATGAGGAATAGGTACACAGCTAGATAACGGGTCTAGCGTTACGCTGTTCTTTCGGCTGGCGGTGTCGTTATATTTCAACACGAAATATATTGAAAACTGGTATTTTATGTACTATGTTGTCTATTATTGTGTTAATAAGGCTTTCGGTCAACAGGTATATCAATATGTGTGTGTTTAACGTTAAGTAGTGAAAATCCTCAAGCTTTGTTGTTGTTAGGTTAACTTCTGTCCACTGTAATCTGAATATGATGCTCTTTCTTACCAAATAAAGTTAACTTTTATGGTTTAAACTAGCATGAAAGCCACCTACACTGCTTTTGTTGATTGTTTAACGTAATCTACACATCAATTTTTGATTGGACCAACCAATATGTTTTGTTTTTAGTTAATGTGTAACGTTTACTTGCAGCAATTATCAAATAACATGAATATAAAACACATATTCACAAAGTGAATTTAGGACAACATGAACCAATTAAATAATCACACTGACTGTGTCTCTTACCGTAGTATGCTGACTAACTAGTCAGCATTTGTGGTCACTATTTGCACGTTTAGCTGACCAGGCAGCACACTAGGTTTTCTGACACAACCACATTGTCTTGTCCTTAAGTTGTTATTCTGTTTAAAGGCTTCATAATCCGATGCAGTTCAGCATGAGCCCACGCTTGACACAGTTTTGAACTGCTCTGTTTCATCTGTTTTTTGTGTGTGGTTTGAACAAAGAGTTGGAGAGATGTATTTGATCTCAAGGAAACAGTATTTTAAAGGGGGTCATCAGCCCTTTTAACTTATTTGGACCTGATGAAAAGCAGGCGTTTAGTTTAAATTTGTTTATAAAGGTGCCCCAAAGTATGGGAGATTACCAGGGAATCTCAAAGGCTTTTGGAAAAGTCATGGGAGGTGAATAAATCTTAAAAGTTGTGGGAATTACTAATTTGAACGTAATTATGTTCTGCTCTAAAACAATGAATTAAATAAACATTACTGCGCTTAAAGGCCTGATTCTCTTAATCAATAAAAAAAAAAAAATCAATAAATAAAACCGCTAGGTAGCTTTATCTCACAACCCTGACTAGGGCTGGGCGATATCTAGATATTTAAAATATAAATGTTGACTTATCGTATATATTGATATCATGTTTATATTTAATTTTTGGTTGAATATTTAGATTTCCGTGCCGTGCCTTAACGAAAAAACCTGACAAATCTATGGCATTAATAAGCGAGTGCACCACTGATGCTGGCGTGTGCGGTAAATCATTTCCATGAGAGGAAAACAGTTCTACATGTAAAGAAACAGGAGCCCGCGATCTTATTTTAAATCCTGCATGTGCATGATATGTCATCTTGCGCTCGATCTTCTCTCACCTGCTCGCGCGAACATCTTTACTTTTGTCAGTCGTGGTGCGGGGCTTGCTGGTTTAGTTGTAATCTCAAATGTCATTGGTTATTCCCCTTTTTCGGAAGTCAGTACTGGATGCCTGTTATAAGATGATTCATTCACTTGACTTGAGACATGGCATTGGATCATATGTTAGTTATTGTTTCATAAGCAAGCTTATTTTATTTATTCATTTACGATTTATAATTCATGATTTATAATCATATCTATTACAAAGGATATTTAAAGGTTCAGTTATCTTCATGACAGAACAGATAAACAACACAGAGGGATACAGAACTATGCATTTCTATATGCAAATAAATATGAAACTGTACAACTGTTCACTTGAATGATTTATCATGAAAAGGTTTAAAAAGTTGAGTTTTATTTTTGAATGAAAAGAAGGCAATATGTATTATTTCTCCCTTTATTGTTTTACAATATGTTTACAGGTATTTTTTAAGAAAGAAAGAAATTTCGCAGAAGCACTTTGTTCTGAACTGCATACCTCTGAGTTTCAATGAAAAAAAAAGACTTTGGAGTTTGGCTTTTTTTTTTTTTTTTTGCAGTAGTTTTTGGGGTGTTATTTATCCTGTAAAGATATCGAGATATATTTTTTTTGCTCCATATCACCCAGCCCTAATTCTGACACAAAGACAAACGATTCAGAGGAAGATACATATATATTATGTATATATACACACATACAGTTTTTATAAAAATTGTATGTAATTTTTTACATGTGTGTGTATGTGTATATAATATATATATATATATATATAAATATAAATATATAGATTATTTTTTCTTTAATATATTTTTTTCTTTAATATATATATATATATATTTTGTTTTTTTGTTTTTATGTATATATTTCATGGATTGTTTGCAGTATGAAAGGGTTTCATGCAGTAGCAGATAGTGGTTTGGCTGTGATTGACTGACTTTTGACTATCTCCAGATTGTAACTGAATTTGGCCACTCAACCGGCTGTGACATTCTAGAAGGGGGTTTTATGTAAGACCTGAGCAAAGGTAATTTAGTTGTGTAAACACTGGACACTAGAGTCCTTTGGCTTATTAAGAATTCAAGCGGATCCCATGAAAGAGACTTTTGTAAAACTGGGCATAGTAAAGTGCTGTAGCACAGCGGCTTCTAACACCAGTTGTGTTCTGAATGTTTTCTCATCTGTCTTGTTAATCTGATTGTGTCTGAGCATTTTTTTTTCTCCTTATCTAGATATTGCATTGTTTATATGGGGAAAAAACCTTCTCTGCATTCTTGCTTATGTGTAAATCCTTTCCTGGGAACTTAATTTTGAATCACACATTTATACAGAAGTCATGAATGGAACATGATTAAGGGACCTGGTTGGTAGCTATTGATTGTCTGATGGATATGTATCAATATCAATAGCGGCTTCAGTGAGACTAAAAAAAAAAGAATAACTGTTCTGTTTGTTCTGCAGAAACACCATGGAGGAAGAGGAGCACTTTGTAAACATAGACCTGAACGATGACAACATCTGCAGCATCTGTAAACTAGAGACGGACACAGGAACGCTTTCCTTCTGCCATGTGTGCTTTGAACTTAGCATAGAGGGTAAGAATATTAGATTTTTTTTTTTTTTATGTAAATATGAAGTAAAAACATTTTTAAAGTCCTCAGCTTGCCAGTTCTGGGTGAGATTATGCTAATTATAAATGAGTAAAACCACTTTCTCCATTCTCCCATCCATATCCCCCTCATTTATGTATTAGCAGGCACTCTCTTCCTCCGTTCCATGAGCTGCTCAAAAAATTAAGTAGAGCATTTGAAGTGCCACTTTGGCATCTAATTAACGTTCAGCTTATAAAGGGTAGACTAGAGTTTCCTGAGGGGCCTCATTGGAGCAGCTCTTTTGTTCTCTGCAGCTGTCTTTTTTTTTTTTTTTTTTGCACTGAACCTTCCCCAAAAGAGCACTTAGTATTTCAAACGGTTTTATACCATCATGCCAGAAATGAAGCATCTTGGGCGTAAAGAATTTTCGCAGGAATCGCATGCCTTTGTCTGGAATTTTCTGTGCCGTTGCATACGTTTTGGTTACATGATTATCAGGTTTCAGAGTTTAGAAGGGATGGCTAAACAGGAAGTTTTCAACTGTAGACGATAGGGCTGTAACGATTCGCGATATGAAACCGAAATCGTGTGATAAGGGAGAATCGCGACACACCCCGTGACTACCTTTCCAATCATGTGACGCCTGCCTGCAAAAGTTGAGCTAGTTGAAGAATAACGTGAGGAAACATGGCAACCAACCCAGCTATTGCAGACCCTTCCTCCTCATTTAAGTCAGCAGTATGGCAACATTTCAGCTACCTGGTGGAGATAAAGAATGGCGTGTAGTCGACAAGACCCACACAATTTGCCATAAGTGCTTTAAGAAGCTTTCCCAAGCGACTAGAGCTGTGACATTCGCGAACAAACCGATTCTTTTGAACGGCTCATAAACATGAACGATGGGAGCCGAGTCGCGTTCTTTTTTTCCAATGCATGTTTCACACAGATGCACACAAATTAGCTCCTCCGCGAGACAGAACAGTTATAGAGGGAGTTCTTTTGAACGGCTCTTTGAAAGGAATGGATCGCCAAGATTCGGATCCCCTCAAAGAACATTAAATCCCATCACTACAAGTGACAGGCAACTCAACCAACATGCAGATGCATATCCTACGGCACCATCCAGAAATCAATTTAGCTGCAGCACAGATAACAACCCAGCAGTTCTTTGGTGTTCAGTTCATAAAGATTTTTCCAATGTTATTTTTTATAAAAAATATTGTTTTAAAAGTCTTTTTTTTTTTTTTTTTTTGAGATTAGGTGTTTAATTGTGCAATTTAATAGTAATATAATCTAACACTAACTTAAAGTGAACTTGAAAAAGCACTGATAATTAAAAAAACACAGAAAAATAAGAAGCACTGACATATAATCTTTAGTAAATCTTTATACTGTGCATTATGTTGTTTATTTATATATATATATATATTTTTTTTTTTCAATTTTAGAAAATGCCATATAATGGTTATTTTTGCTATATATATATATATATATATATATATATAAAATCATGCTTTATGCATTTCTACTTTTGCTTCTTTGAGGCTTTTTTTTATGTGGCGCCAGTTTCAGTTATATGACTCTCAGGTTTCAAGATTTTGAATGAGATTGTAAACAGGAAATGTTTAATTTGTCGATAAGGGTTCCCAGGTGGCATGCTGAGGAAACAAAATAACATCGAACTAAAAGTTATATTTTAATACTTCAGTATTGTGTGTGACCTTAGAAACCTTTATTTTCTGGCATTGATTGTTATGTTCTGGCAGAAATGGCCTGTGCATTCATGGTGGTTTTGTTGGGTCAATGGCCAATCGAGGTCAGGTTATCAAAGCGTTACTAGTGGATTCTATTGCATACTGGGAAACTATGCATAAAGACCTCTGCATTTGTAATGTTGGATGTTCGTCTGCTGGAAGCCTTGTTAAATTGTGTAACACGGTGTGGTGTGGTGTGCAAGCATTGTCTCCTGAGAATGTGACATGCCACTTTAAAAACAAAGTCTTTTTTTTTTTTTTACCTCCCTTCCTCTATTGATTGTTTTTATTTTTGCATTCCTGTACCATGACCTTGAAAAGCTGCGTTTTGCATGCTCTGGATGGTTTCACAAATTAGGGATCATTCAGCCAGACTGCCATTTTTGCAAATTAATTTTCTTATCTGTGACCCACATAATCTCAGTTTATGAAGCGTCTGGATTTGAGCTGGAGAAGAAAGCATTCGTGACTCCGGCAAGGAGTCCGCTCACAAATTAGATGCGCTGAATATTCATGCCTGCGATAGAAGGTTGCCGCTTTTGAATATTTAACAGAAGAGCACATGAGAGATCTGGCCAGGCAGCCCCCAGTCGCCCAGCCACCAGGCAGCTGTATGTCATGAGTGATTCACCACAGCACTCGGCCTGAACGCAGGAGTGTTGCACAACAGCACTTGTGGCCCCGTGAGGGGGCATTGACAAGCCTGTGGTCGCAACACTCGCTCATAGGTCTTCCTCTGCTGATTGGCTGTTGGCCACCGAGTTACACTCTCTTCCCACTAACAATACACTCCAATGTTCTCGGTGTGGGTAAACAAGAACAAGCTGACTGTGCATGTTTAGACCTGAATGCTCAATTGCCCACACCTGCTCGCACACCTGCGTACCCTAAAAAAAAATTGTAACTGTAAGTAACCAAACTCGTTAGTTTGCCACTCACGTGTAGTTTTTTTGTATTATTGTTGGTTTTTTTTTTTTTTTTTTTTCATTTGTCCCAAACAGTCCAACTGAGGAATTTTGGTCCAAATGTTTTGTGTTAGTTGCAGAAGAAGTACTTGCACTAGCTATTTTTATCATATGTCGCCCATGCTGGGCGGTTCTGCTTTTCTGTTTCCTCAAAGCACAGAAAGAGAGAGAGAGAGAAGGCGAACAAGGCTGTAATGTCTGTGCATGCATGTTGAGAATACACAGGAAGTCATATGCAGAGTTAAACTTGTCCTCAAGCACTCAAAGAAGCAGAGAGAAATATTAATTGAAATGCACACTCAAAAGGAAAGAATGGGGCAGATAGCAGCACACAATGTACACCCTGAGTTTTATTTCTTGGATGGTTTCTGGTGTTGTTTGAAAATTGATGCCTGTATTGCTGCAATTCTTTTTTTCTTATGTAAGAAATAACTGCAGCAGCCAGTTCCTTTTTTTAACAACACTTTGATTCACGCTGTCTAGAGCTGATGAAGTAGCTTGGGAAATGTTTCATAGGGGTTTGATTTCTGAACGTCAGTTGCTTGCTTCGAATTCTAGTGACTAGTCTAGTTTGTGTGCTTTATTTCATGATATAGAGTGCTCCATGTGTTTGCTTTAATTCTAGTTATATTAACCTATGTTTTATCACACAATCAAGCTGAATTTTCAGCATCGTTACTGGTTTTATCCTTTAGAAATCATTGAAATATGCTGATTTGGAAAATAGGCTAATTTTCACCGTTTTGAAATCCATTCAGCTGGTCTCTGGGTCTGGCAGTAGCACTTTTAGCGGCAACCAAGCAGCCATAGATTATTGCATCTGACCATATCGGCGTAGAAAATCGCAACTTCTCATTTTCCGTCAGTCTTGGTACACAATGTAACTACAGAACACGAGTAGTTTTAAATGGGCAAATTTATTTTTGAAGTATGATTTTATTTTTAAAAATGTAAATGATCTACAGTCACTTTTAATAATTGTCCTTGCCGAATGAAAGTTAAATTTTTTTTTACTTTAAGAAAAGCCTCCAGATTTTGACAAATTTTGGCTTATACGTTTAACAGAGGAAGCTTTGGCTCTGGCAGATGCAGACCTGGCAACACAAATATTAGAGTATATAATTTCTTGTGTGTTCTGTTAGAGTGTTGCATAACAGCATAAGTCAAACAAACCCAAGATCCCGAGTCTCTGATATTCTTGTCCCTCGATATATCTCCGGTCCCATCGTTAATTAGAGTCTATGGGATTTGTTTTCTGCTCCAGGTCTGGTGTCAGATTGTGTAGCCAAGTAATAACTCATCTCTCCTCAACAAGCTGTACAGGAGGGTATCATGCTCATTTTTGTGCTGTCAAGGCCATTTCTCTTAATGGTTTTATTTTTTTCGCACTGTTGTCTTAGTCTCTGCCCACTCTTCTTTTCCACTGGCCCTGAAAGACCTTGATAGCTGGTTGGTTTCTTGCTCTGCCGAGCACTTATGCAGGGCTAACAGTTTCCCCGCGCAGACACAGGCTGTCTCTCATCCTCTTACGTAACAGCAGTGGAATGTGAGCTTGCGTGCATCAGCTGAATGGCTGGATAACCGAATATTCCAGACACTTGGACTGCAGTATGGATACAATGCTGAACCACTATGCACTTGTGTGCTAGAGTTCCCATTTTTTCAGTGCTTACATTTGTTTATTTTCACTGTTGGATGCAATATTGTACACTAGTGTGACCTTTCGACCCTCTTTGATAATCAGTGAATGCAGTCTGCATGGTGGATGCGAGCAGATTTGCTGACTGCGCTTCCCATGCCTAGCAAGCTTTCCATTTCAGTAATGCTTCGCCATGTGCCAGAGTAATCGGAGGCTTTCAGCAATATTTCGGTCCTTTGAAGTAGAAGCATTAGGGAAAACACATCCCCATAGGTAATGTAGGGTTTCAGTATTATGCTCTATTACCTTCATAAATTGCCTCACAGCAGGTTTATTCCAGGATATGCACATGGGAGATGTTTTGCACTGCTCTTGTTTGCATGCTGGTTGGTCTACTTTCTTAAAATAATTTATCAATGTAAAGTTCACCGTTGAGCTCAACCATTGGAGTTTTTTTTTTCTGCCTTTCATGCAAGTGTGTGCTATGCGTTGTAATGCCTTTAGCGTTCTTGTGTTTGGATGCTTGGGCAGGCCTTTACGTAGGGCCCAATTAGTTAGTTTCTCACTCTTTTCAGTTTAAATTTGTCTAAATTCCACTTTAATGGATTAATTTAAAACGAAAACCTCACGAGTGTCTCCCATGCATGGCTATCGCAGTAGATGAAACTGTGGCACTCCTTCACACAGAGACACAGAGAAGATTGCAAGATTGTGACCCTTTACCACAAAAAAAACCTTTAGCAGCTTTGGCATATTTGTAGCAATAGCCAAAAGAATGGCTATTTAGTAAAGATCGTTTTGTAAATTGTCTAAGCTATATATCAAAACGTAATTTCAGTTAGCAATATGCATTACTATGGACTTAATATAGAAAACCTGAAAGGTGATTTTTCTCATTTAGATTTTTTTTTATTCCTGATTTTCAAATAGTTGTATCTCAGCCAAGTATGTCCTATCCCATCAAACCATACATCAGGGCTGATCTTATTTATTCCACTTTTACATGATGTATAAATCTAAAAACAATGATTGCTATTGTGCTCCAGGGTCTCTTTGATCTTAGGCCTATTCATCCAAAACATGGCAAATTGTAAATTCCAAATTCATGACTGAATTCACTGATTCTGTCTGCGGTTTTTACATCATGAGGCCAAACTTTTATGGTTCTGCCTGGGCATGCAAGAGCATTTTAATCCAAGAGATAAGTTTTAGTCTAGTCTGATCAGTAGGGATTGATTGCTTCTGTGTGAGTGGGTTGATATATGGACAGCTGTATTTACTTTGCTGTGGGTGCACGTGAAGCCACCATGTCAATCAGTGCAGCTGTCCTGTTTTAACCGTGAGGTGCTGTTTTTGGCACAGCAGTCCTACTATTACCCCATGTCCCCATTCCCAACATACACTGAAGTGTGTCAAGGATCCAGTGTCCTTACTTCATGTAAGGACACAAATGCAGAAGCAGCCCCCATGGTTCTAAATTAAGCCGCATGAGACAGGAGGAACAGGCTGAATCATTTAATTTAAAGAATTGGATTTCGTAAATGACCATCAGACAGAACACATTATTGTAACAAACATTTTATGTTAAACTGTGTATGTTGTACATCTCAATAAGATGCTCTAGATTAGTTTTGAAGGCTGTTTATGACGTGATCAAATTTTCAGTTTATCTAAAGTGGGAAATAACAGCGAGTGGAATGATGATTTAATGGTACAATGAAAAGGCAAATGACATAGATTGCACTTGATAAGATTACCGTTTCCATGACAGCGACCCTCACTTTCACCCTTGGCAAATCGGCTAATCTCTGTGGCTGTTTTCGCCACTGTAGTAATAACATGGATTACAAGGCTTCTTTTCTATGGTCTCAATCGTTCGAACCGAGAGCCACTTACTTGTTGAGGCCAGAGTGTTACACAAGCCCCACTGAGTATTTCATCACTACAGGGTTTGATGCAGAACAGATCTTCTTCCTCTGTTTGCTTTCAGACATCAGCTAGATATGGAAATCAGTTATTTGCAAGTTGACACAGATTTTGTGTTTTGTGTGTATGCATGCTTAAACACACACATACATTTTATTTTTTTTTCTCTCTTTTTGCTGATATTTGTTCCCTGAAACAGGTCAGTGATGACTATATGGAGAATGAAATGTGATAAGATTGCATTTAAAATCTCTCCATGTAAACACACACTTTTTCAGGTTTCACGTTTGCTTGGCTCATGGTATGCCACAGTAGTGATTCGATTTCTGGGACGAATTGGCTTATGGTAATCCTGGGAGACATTGCATTCAGAAAAGTGTAGAATGCTCCGAACTCGTTGTGCTCACATTCGTTGTCAGAGACAGGTTTTTTTTGTGTGTGTGTGTGTGTGAGAGAGAGAGAGAGTGTGCTGTTCTAACCTTCAGTACCTCTATTTATAATTGCACTCTACAGTGCACTTTCCTGTTATTCAGACTTTGCTGTGAAGTGCAGGAAATTGGTTTATCGTAAGACGGTGAATGAATTTGGCTTTTGCCTTCTCTCAGCTGTGCTTTGCTTTGGTTAAGAAAAGCACAGTGAGTCAAACCTAAGCAGATACTCAAAGTCTTGAGTTCAGCGGTACATTGCGTGCAGGCATTACTGGAAACAACCGGTGTGGTGAAGGCTTCTCGGTTCACAATAACCTTGAAGCAGTGGGAAGGAAAATGAAGCCGCCAGTGCTGACTAATTCGCTGTTTAATGCTGCTTCATATCGGTGTGTTCTTAAAGGAAATTTGAGTAGAATATGAAAAGGTAATTTACTCACTCTCATGTTGTTCCAGACTTTCTTTGGAACACAATACAGTAAACCAGTATACAATAAACGTCACTAGGCTCCAAAACAACAACTAGTATGTGTTAAATTCATAAAGTGATTAGTAAAATGTATCAGAGGTCCCAAATTATTAAAGGAAATGAATAGGGCTTAAAGTATCTTTTGGCCCTGGGGTCATTAAACAGTCTTTAATAGCAATTTTCGGTTTTTCCTTTTTAAGACTAAATGACTGTGTCTCTCTCTCTCTCTCTCTCTCTCTCTCTCTCTCTCTCTCTCTCTCTCTCTCTCTCTCTCTCTCTCTCTCTCTCT
>JAUMHQ010044681.1:8150-21729 GCA_032361165.1 Enteromius paludinosus | reverse complement strand
AGAAGTGAATGAAAGTTTAAAAGCATTTGATTGGCTGCTTATTGCTGATGTCACACTTTCATGAGCACGTGCTACATTAACTCAGGATCGAACCTGGGTTAACAAAGAAAGTTGATGAGCTTCACCATGGTACCAATAATGCCTGATTGCATCGGTTTGAATTTGTCAACACAAAACTAATCCTGTAACTCTTGAGTTTGTTTAGCCACCATCATGGTACAGGCCCCTGATCTCTGATGAATCGAGACTAAGCATATTTTTAATTTTTGAATTATTCCTTCACCTTTAATTTTCAGAACACTTCCTGTCTGGATCCCATTCGCTGTGGAAGTAAAATCTCATCCAGCATCTTCTGTGTGTCCTCGCACTCAAACTGTAATCTACTGTCCATACAGACCGTTGCCTAACAACAGCAGCATTCGCACATCTGTTGCTAAGAGACGGCCGCACACATCACAGTGATGTCATCAAATCACAGTACAACCGATGAAAACATCATTAAAGTGTAAACAGGACACACACACAGGATTTGATTTGTTCATTTGTAAGTTTCGCCCAAACTTTATAAATTCACCACCAGAGAAAAACAACGAGAATGATTCAGTCTAACAAGCCAAAACATGAACTGAGACAAACACACGAAAGCTGAATACAGGCGTTTAAAATGATTTATTTCAAGTTATTTCAAGCGCTTCAGCGGTCAGTGTAAATCAATCATCCTGATGCCCTCAGACACACAGAAAACAAATACTGCAAACAAAACTTCCTTCTGACACGGTGACCAAAACTAGAACTAAAAAAACTAAACCATAAAAATAATAAAAAGGCATAACGGCCGAATACTGATGACAGTCATTGACCGTTACATAATAATCCGCAACAATCTGCACCAAAAACCAAGGATAAAAGGGACATTTCGTGAATCGATCATGTTGGCACACAAAAATGACAACTGTATGAACAACAACTACTGCCCTGTCAAACTATGATTGTCAGTAGCTAAACGAGGAAATCTGCAAACATATGCAATATTTAATGTTCTGTAATGAGGTGTGAGATGAGGATCTGTGAATCTCGTGAAAGCTGTCAGGAACACGCTCGGGTCATATTTCACAAGATCTGCTTCCGGCACGCTAACCTAAGCACCTTCCTGCAGTGTGGAAAATCAAATGTTAATTCGTCAAGTATTTCTACATCACGTACGTGTCGCGCTGCTTTTATTCATGCAGATTCTAATACGATTACAGTAACGAGAAACACAACCAAAAGCATTGCATTATTGGAACTGAATTGTGATTAAAATACTGTCAGGTTGCACAAATCAAAAATAAAGTACAGGCTTCATTCAGCTCAAGCCAAACAATTCAAGGTTAGTATTTCTTCTAACGCTGTCACTGTAATGTGACCCGGACGTGTTTTCATGAGATTCACCTCAGAACACAGAGACGCACAAACACTCCTCAGAGACACACAGAATCAGTCCGGTCCTGCTGTGAGCACGCCAGTATTAAAGATTTATCAAAATGAGGTTCTGATATATTCATGATAGAAAAAGCTGCTAGACAATCATTAAAACCCCATCTCTCTGGCCCCGTGTGTGTGTGTGTGTGTGTGTGTGTGTGTGTGTGTGAGAGAGAGAGAGACAGGAGTGTTTAGGCACTGGGTGTGAGGCAGCGTGTGCAGGATTGTGGCGCCCCCTGTCTGTGCGTCTGCAGCTGTACGGTGCAGTGTGTCACTCCGTGTGATGTCATCAGCAGCCGGCGTGCCTTCACCTGCACTTCCTCCCAGTTACCCACAATCCCCGGCGCTAAACACACAGCAGAGGCAGATGCAAAAAATTAGTCCAAAATCCTGATCACCTCTGCACTACTAAGCGTCACCTGAGCTGGGCTTCTTATTTCTTCTATGATAACAGTTGTATTTTGCTGACTGTAAAGACTCACCAAAAGTAAAATCAACAAGAAGAGTACTCTCTGTACTTACTCCAGATTCTCTGTCCGTCAAGAAATGGGAAAATAAAGTAACTGGCTATAAAGAATATCTCAAATACATATATTACTATACTTGTTAACTAGTTACTACTAAGTTTTATTTTAGAATTCTATTTTCTATTCTTATTTTGGTGACTTGGAGCTGTGCTAAGGAACCCGGTTTCCATCCAGCGATTACTTAAGTGTTTGTGATTCTGATCAGGCATATATCAAGAAACTAGAAGAATTGATTCAGCAGCTGCGCATGAGTTTATGATGTAGTTAACAGAGGCTGGAGTACTGGTGCAAGGAAGTGTTTCTGTGTCAAAGCACAGAACGTTCTGGATGTGGTTAAACACAAAGGCTCCCTCTGGAGTGTATTGTTTGTGATCAGAGACTCACCGAGCTGCAGGTGAACGATGGCTGCGGTTTTATCGGCCGTCAGCGCCCAGAGCTTCAGCTCCTCCACACACTCCACATGCTGCAGCTTCAGAAGATCAGCTCGGATCCCAGACACGTCTACATGACGAGGGACACCTGAGGACACAAACACTCCGTCACTGCACCGACACGCTCCAGATGAACAGACAGACAGACAGACAGGTGTCTCACCCTCCAGCAGAATGATGCCGGTGTCTCTGATGATCTGGAACGTGCTGAACAGCACCAGTATGGAAAACAGGTATGTACAAATGGGATCGGCCAGCTTATACTCTGGCTGACACACACACACACACACACACACACACAGTGTTATTATAATCATAAACCCAGTTCAGACATGTGACAGACAGACTGAGCTCCACCGGTCGTACCTTAAACCTGACGATGTATGCAGCGATGAGCACCCCGACGCTCTGAACCAGATCACCCAGAGCGTGGATGAAGGCCGCCCGCACCGCCAGACTGCCATGACCCCGCTGACCCTGTCCCGGTGACCCATGAGAGTGGGTGTGGCCATGAGAGTGGGTGTGGCCATGAGAGTGAAGATGACCCGACTGATTGAGGAGGAAGCCCATCCTACACACACACACACACACACACACACATCCTGAGCAGGAGTCTCAGCTCTTTACGAGAGCCACAGCCATAAAGTCACATGAGATGATGAACAGGTGATCTATCCATCACCGTCCTGGAGCAGTTCTGCTGGGTTCTAACTCTCAAGGTGCTCTACATCAGTCCTTATCTAGTCCTCTTGTTCTATCATTAACGGAAGGCTGTGATTGGATCTAAAGTGAACACACGACTCTAAATGAGAAAAATTTACAAAAGATATAAATGCTTCACCAATTTTCCAGCAATTGTGGGTCAAACTGACAACAAAACAGGACTTTGATCTTTATGAGACACCTTCAGGTGTGTGATCGAAGAAAAACAAACAGCATCAGGAAAAAAAGCAGCTTCTTTTGAACTTTATGATCAGGATAGGAGCAAAGTTTCTCTTCTGTGAATAAAAAAGGACACCTTTCACCTGAAAAAAATGATAACTAACCATGTTTGTGCACTGAAAGAGATTACTCTGAATACTGAACAAAATGTATTTTGAGTTCTGAACAGGATCCTGTACGTCGACACATCCTGATGAGTCTTAAGTCATTCATTTCTGGACTTTCTTTGTGGCCCAAAAAGCAGCTTGTCTGTCATACTTCTCTAGCGTTCTTTTACTTTTTCACTTTCATTTAGTCATTTCTGTTTCTACAGACTTCTTCAGTCACTTCTACAAGCAGCAACACACCTCACCATGAAGCGGAGCAGGAGCAGATAGGAAAACTTGTTTCTGGCACAGGATAAAAAATAAAAGATTATCAGGACTTATATCTCATAATTCCCGTTTTCTTGCATTTCTGATGGAAAACAAAGTCACAATTACCTATTCCACGACAGAAACAAAAACCCTGACCCTAACTCTAGTCCCAGAAGAACTGTGTCTCCGAGACGCTTGGAGAAAGATGTCTGCACGCCTCCTGAGAAACTCTGCTCGAGAGCACCGGGGACAAAAAGCGCTTTAAACACAAGAGAGTTCTGGGGCTTTGCAGGTCTCTTTCTTGAAGTGTTTTGGAGACGCTGCCTCAGGCTCTCTCAGTTCTGTTACTTTAATCTTGCAGTGTGTGTGAGTGTGGTCTCACTGGTGTGTGTGTGTGTGTGTGTGTGTGTGTTCTGGACTCACAGCAGGTTGACAGCGACGCCCACCGCGGCTGTAATGAGCATCACGTCTCCATCGATGTTGAAGTCCTGATGGACGGTTCTCTGCACGGCCTCGTTCACCAGCACTCCCGTCAGAATATAGATCAGCAGCACACTGATTCCAGCGGAGAGGACCTCTAAACACACACAGAGACCCGTGAGACGAGACACACACACACACACAAAGACACCATGAGACGACACACACACACACACACACAAAGACACCATGAGACGACACACACACACACAGAGACCCGTGAGACCCGTGAGACAAGACACACACAGAGACCCATGAGACAACACACACACACACACACACACACACACAAAGACACCATGAGACGACACACACACACAGACACTCACCGAGCCGGTGGAGGCCGAAGGTGAATCTGTAGGTGGGTGGTTTGGCGGACAGCCAGAGGGCTAGCAGCGACACCAGGATCCCGATGAGGTCGGTCAGCATGTGCAGCGCGTCGGTCATGATGGCCAGACTGTTAGCCACGTATCCTCCTGACACACAGAGCACTGATTTACACACACACACACACACACACACACTCACCAACAACAACCTCTCCTGAAACATCTGAGAACAAAGCATGGTCTCCATCCAATCATCACCTCACCTGCGCTGGATATCATCATTTATGTAATATCATAGACGTGCTGCAGTATCGAAGAAGCGCTGTATATGATCATTCAATAAATGATGAATCTTTTCTATCGCTTGGGAACAGTTCTGGGAGTTAATAACGCTGAAGTCTCGTGTCTGTTTGATGCGCATTAATGAATGTATGTCACGGATGCTGTGTGTCTAAAATGTGATGGAGCCGGATGTTGGTGAGATCTTGAGGGACTAGTTCCACTACAAGCCCAACTCATGTTCATGATATTGACGCTCTCCTATTATGTTCTGCGCAGTTTGAGGGGTTCTGGACACTACAGCAGAACCGAGCCCCTGACCCGCTCACCTATCAGCTCTCCCACCATAAACAGGAAGTAGAGCAGCGCAGCGAAGCCCAGCTTTCTCATCACGCTCCTGCGCTTGACGCGCTCTCTGGCGCTGCGGCATCCATCGCAGGGGTCCGGGGCCTCTCCGGGGCCTCCCAGACTGCACGAGGAGCCCAGCAGCGAGTCGTCGTCGTCCGCCAGCAGAGTGCTGACCGCTGCGCCGTTGCGAGAAGTCACCGGAACTTCGTCCGTTTCTCCGGACACCACCACCTTCAGCTGGCTGAACCGGGGCGCCTCGTCGTCCTCCAGGTCGTCGGAGAAGTCGAAGGCTGCCGTGTCGCTCAGGTGCCAGCTGCTGTCCGCCTGCCGGCGGAAGGCCGACCTCACGCGACCCATCAGCCCCGTGCCAGACATCTGAAAAGAACTCTAGTGACCGCGCAGCATCACTCACTCCAGGTTACCTGCAACACACACACACCTGGTGAGGTCACGTGACGCCGCTTCACGCCCCGGATGGCGGCTCTGGACGGTCTGTCAGTAAGTCAGGCTAGCGGCTAGCGCTCGGTCCGGTCCGGTCACACTGAAAACACAACACGCGCTCCGGATTACGAGCAAACGAGCACCAACCTCCCGAGACTCTGTGGTTCGCTGGGTCCGTCCATCGCGGTGTGTGTTCAGGCGGATCTCGGAGTGTATGTGTGTGTGTGAGAGAGAGAGTGTGTTTAACGCTAGTGTGTCCACTCCGAGCTCGTCCCAAATCTGCTTCACTTCCGCTTGACGGACAGCGGAGCGCGTGCACGATCATCTACAAAATTAACATATAACTGTAGTTTATATTCATACATTAATAATAATTAAATATTTATGCAGCTTTTGCGCATCATGTTTATGTCGTTTTAATATTTTGTTCTTCATGTGGTTATTATGTATTTTACTGTTTTACTCGTGTTTGTAGTCATGTGTGTTGACAGGCATTGCTATTACAGTTTATTCAAACTAAAATTCTACGAAATACGTTTTATTAATTAATGTGATATGTTAAATGAAAAACCTGAAACATTGTCGTTTAGTTTAACTAGCCGTGTCCAAATAAAGTAAAACTGAAATAAAGTATATAACTATATCAATATCGCACAACATTTCAAACTAAAATTAACCTGAACGCAGAACATTTAAAATAAAATCTAAATTAAAATACTAACAAAACCTATAATATAATGGATATGCTGTGTGTTCATCTATAAATATGTTCATGGCAGATTTATTTTTTAATACATATCAAGGTTTTGTTTTCTTCAAATAAAGAAAAAAAGAAAGAAAGATTTTATTTCAGCTGGTTTCTGAGGCAAGCCTTTGCTTTCTCGGTAAGTTTAACTTACTATATTAGAAATAATTATAATTAAAACTAAAATATTAATACTATATAGAAAGATTTATGTCAGAAAGGAACTACAATTTTAACTTTAAATTTAAATATAATATTAACAAAAACTGTTTAATAGTATATCAGTTATAATAAAATAACAAACAGTTCATAAGAAAGCTTAACAGTAGAGTTTTGTTTTATATTATTGAGTATGCCTTTATACAATCGATTGTCCAATCGGAGGCGTCGCTTGGCGGCACGTGACCTGCGGCGGAAGCGCGCTCAGAGTGGCAGTGCGTCGCGCTCGAGCAGTGTGCGTGCGTGGTCACATGAGCGCCGATCACATGATGTTTGTGCTACTGGAAACATTTTGACGTTCATCAGATCCATCAGACGCTGTTAAAAGTGAGGGTTCGTGTGCACAGAAGCGGACCTGAGAGTGTTTGTGTTACAGGAGGAGGAGGAGGATGGACAGACAGGATGAGGAAGAGGAGGAGGAGACAGGTGAGCAGAAACATAACAGACTGACCACAGGAACTGCTTCTGCCTCAGTGTTATGAGTGAAGAAGATTAGCTGACATTAATGAGAGCTGTTTGCTAATAAAACACGCCTGTATGGTTTCAGTGACTGAAGCACCAATTATTTGCCATATTCGATATCTTTACATTCAACTGTACCCTTAACTTGCAATTGTGCGAGTAAATATGATATGATCCACAATATTATAATGCATAATAAATGTATCCATTGATCCATACATTTATTATTTCTCTTTATTAGTTTATGAGCTTAACAAAGTATATATTTGATATTTTTATATCCAACTGTAGCCTTATTCTGTAATTTGTATGTAAAAAAATATTATGTGTTAGAATTTGACTGATATATTTTTGTAAGCATAAACAATTGTTTATTTAATATCTGATCTGAATGAAAGTGAAATGAATGGAATTTTTTTTATTATTAATTTATTAATTACATTTTGTAGTTGTTTTGTACTGAGTGTGTGTGTGTATGTGTGTGTGTGTGTGTGTGTGTATGTGTGTGTGTTCTCAGTGTGTGCTGTGACGGAGGATGTGGTGTGTGTGGATGAAGAGACGGTCCAGCGTCTGACGGAGGGCTTTCTCTCTCATTATCTGCCGGAGCTGAGCTCCTCTAAACAAGCGCTGCAGGAGCTGACGTACGTCTCATATCCTGTGTGACAGGAAGTCTGTGATATTTTGGGTTGCACTGGGTTTGTTTCAGCGTTCAGTAAGAATCTCTTATTTTCTCTTCCAGACAAAACCAGGTGATTCTGCTGGAGACGCTGGATCAGGAGGTGGCTAAGATCCGCGAGTGCAACGCTACGATCGATCTGAACGCGCTGGTGAGCTTCTGTCCTGGAATTCTGGGTAAACGTGTGTTACTGTCGTAAGACTCACAGTGCTATGTTTCAGTTCACAGAAGCCAAGGTTTATCACAGCAAACTACTGAACATCCGCAAAGAAATGATCGTTCTGCACGACAAGACCAGCAGACTGAAGGTAGCTTCACCGTCCACTCTTCTTCTGTTATCCTGGGTTCGTTCAGAAGAAGCTCAAAACAGACTAGAACTTTTAGAAATTCACATCTGAAAATGAATCTGTGCTCCTCTCAGTAGCGAGGAGTGTGTGTCTTCATCAGATCTGGAGAAACGTGTCTCAGTAATGGATGTGAATGGGTGCCGTCAGAGTGAGAGTCTGATAAAAACATCAGAATAATCCACAGCACTCCAGTCCATCAGTGAACACCTGGAGAAGACACAAGATCAAACTAATCCAGCATTAAGATGACTTTAACTCATAACTCTTCCTGCAGTGAAGCAGTGTTCTGGTCTGAATCAGGAGAGAAATCTGCTCGGATCAAGAGTTTAAAAACGCTCAAGACTAATCTGTGTCTGGATTCTGAAGAGAGAGACAGCAGAAGATGCACTTTTTCACTCTTCCAGGTGTTAACTGATGGACTGGAGTGTATTATTGTGATGTTTTTATCAACTGTTTGGGCTCTGGTTCTGACGGCACCCATTCACTGCAGTGTGTTTTGTGTGTGTGTGTGTGTGTGTGTAGAAGCGAGCTCTGAAGCTGCAGCAGCACAAGCAGAAGGAGGATCTGGAGCGAGAGCAGCAGAGAGAGCGAGAGCTGGAGCGAGAGAGACGTCTTATCGCAAAACCTGCCAAACGCAGCGATGCCGAGCCACACTGATATATGGGGCCCCACCCACTGCACATAGACCCCTCCCACTGCACATAAACACCTCCCATTGCACAAAAACTCCTCCCACTGCACGGAGACCCCTCCCACTGCCCCAAGCGTCTGGAAAAATATCACAGAAACACTCAGATGTCCATCACATTCACGCACGTACTCTCTGCTAGTATTAAATATGATAAATATGTGTTTTCTGATGTTTGACTCTTCATCATCATCATCATCATCATCATCATCATTTCTGTCCAGATGAATAATAATAGTTAGTAAATCTCTAATGAAGGTGTTTGTCTTTATATTCTCTACCTGTTGAAAGAAAATCAGCTAAAACTCTTAATGACAGATTCGTTTTAGTGAACATTTATTACTTTATAGGGATATTTCTTAATTTGAAGCTCTTTAAACATACAGTTACACTTTACAGTGAGTATTAATTTAATATGAATTCTTATGTTAATCTAATCAAAATAACCCAGCTGCAGTTCGGCTGAGATTATTTGACTGTAAATGAAAACACATGATGTTTGAAAATGTTAGAGTTATCTGTCTGCACTTCATATATATATATATTATTGGATTCAGTTTAATTTTCTGTACAGTAGTTTTGCTGTCAGTTTACATCAAGACAGAGAAACAGTTCAGAAACACACACACACAAGAACATAACAGGTGACTTCAAAGAAGGCAAGTTTAAACAATTAAGCTTTTTACTGCCTTTTAAAAACTGGCTGGAATCCATAGTCTGACCTCTGACCTGTAGGTGTCAGCAGAGCATCATGGGATTGCTGCGGTGTGCTCCTGCGAGGAGCAGTGAGTCAGGTTGGGCGCGGGTGTGTTAATGAAGCAGCTGGTTTCCGGAGGTTTGAGGCTGGGCGTCTGGATCCGTGTCTGCTTTTAGCTGTTTGGGCCTGAAGGAGAAAAACAAGCCCACGGCTCCGGAACCACAGACGCTGAGCACATGTGGAGGTCTGTCTGCGGTCAGCAGGTCAGCCGGCCGTTATATAACGCCTATTACACACCAAACCCAAATATAGAGTCTGAACTAACAACTGCTGCCTGAAAGAGAGCCTTCAAACACACCGGAGAGTGCAACATCACCGTTACTACGGTAACCACCTCTGACAAGACCAGGCTGACCCATGACCTCCATTCTAGATCTATGCATTACATGCCTGCATATTTGCATTGCATTGATCCTGCCTTCTCCTACGCTGTGATTGGTTGATTAATGCAATGCCAGCATGCTATTGGTCAAACTACTTCTGGGTCATTACATCAGAAAAACAAAGCCAGAACCTGGACGTTTGAGGTGTTTTAGTCCTGGCTGGGTACAGAATTAACACTCACCTGTGTACATTTAACAGATGTTTCTATTCTTAACATCTGATCAGCTCCTGAATAACCTGGAATCAACCATCATCATCATCATTATGTTCATGCATCTTAATCTTCACTTTGTTTATTATAGTTCACTAAAACTAATACCTAAAAAAAATCATTGCTTGAAATGATAAAAAAAATTAAAAAAAATTTTTTGCAATATATATATATTTTCTTTTTTCAAAAGATAAAAAAAATAATAATAAATATTGTTTATGTTGACCACAGCTAAAATAACAAAAGAATCTAAAACTGAATCTAAAAATCTAAAATGAATGGTGTGTATATATATATATTTTTTTTTTAAATGATCATTAAATGTAAAAAATGTGAACTATATTTAAGCAAAACATAACTTTAAAAAATGTTTTAAATTAATTTAACTAATAAAAATGTTGTTTAACTTTACTAAAATAAGTAAAACTGAAATCAAAATTAATAAAAATTATAGAATTGTTTTTTAATGAACATTAAATTACATTTTTAAAAAATACTTGAAGTAAATAAAAATCAACTTACCTAATAAACATTTTGGTTTCCTAAAATAACTAGTGCTGTCAAACGATTTGTGATTAATCACATCCAAAATAATTTTTTGTTTACATTTAGTTGTTTTTGTTTACATAATATGTGTGTGTGTTGTGTATTTATTATGGATTTATAAAAACAAATACATGCATTTATATATTTAAATATTTTGTTGACATATTAAATATATTTATATATAATATTTCAATAATTATATGACTATATATATCTTTGCAAAATACTGTATGTGTGTCTTTATATATATATATACACACACAGAGAACATGCACATATGTTATGTAAACAAAAACCTTTAATTAATCACTTGACAGCACTTTAAAAATAAAAAAAAATGTATTTAGATTATAGAAATATATAAAAAAAGAAACTAACAATATTGCCAAAAAACAATTTCATAAAACCTTAAAATGAAAATATACAAATAAAGACTTGTGATAATAATAATAATGTAATAATAGTATCTAAATGCTACTAAAATAAGCCTCGTCTGACCCGAGGCTCCAGGTCACATTAAACACTTTGCCTGGAAAGAACGTGTAGAGATGTGTTCGATGTTTAAATCAGAAAGCCCAGGAAGAGCTGCAGAGAAGACAGACGTGGATTTATTGTCTTGTTTATGCCGTGAGGGAATGAGCTGGTTAACCCTGAACCTCAGCCAGACCCGCGTTACACCAGACTCTGTTTATTTGTCAGACTGTCTCCTCCAGACTTCATCTGTGCTCCAAACCCTCAGAGACAGAGTTTCATCATCAGCAGACCCACACATTCATCACATATAGCTCACGCATCTTCATTAAATATGCAGCAGTTTGCAGAGAATTGTTTTTTGCCGTTATATTAGAGCTGAAGGTCGCTCCAGAAAACAGAAAACACAAGGGGTTCATGTTGGAGGAGTGACAGTAAATATGATCAACCCTTCAGAGAATAAAAGAGAGCAATGAAACGGTCATAATAACCTCTGCGTGACCTCAGGAATAATTCCAACCACTGTTACATCATAATAAACATATTGCTTCATAACATGACAAGCATTTTAACTTTGCTTACAATTATTTACAGAAAGATGCAATGTATTAAAACATGATGTATAACATGAAGTTTGTTTAGTGAATGTGAACCATTTATTTTTTGTAAATGAATTAATTTAGATTTTAGCTCCATGATATAGAAGACAGACAGAGCAGAGCCTGGATGAAAACACTGTTTTGTCTCGCCTTAAACCTCAACTACCTGCTGTGTGTGTGTGTGTGTGTGTGTGAGAGAGAGAGAAAGCATTTATTTCCAGATTCTCTGTAAAGCTGAATTATAGTATTGCAGGGTTGTCTTCACACACACACACACACACTCTTATCTGAGGCGCTCACACACACACGGGCCCCACACACACAAACTGAACTCTGTGACCTCTGACAGGAGTGTGTGAAATACAGCACACACACACTGAATGTTCAGAGTGTCACGACACACATGTGATGAAGGTGAGAGCGTCACATCCAGACACGGGGCTGGAGATCTGTCAATCAACTACTGCATAAACACCGGGACTGATTCTGTATCACACTAGTGTTTGTGTAGTGCTCTGTGTATAAAGTTATGGTCTCTCAAAAGAAAGAGTCGTTTTTAAACAACATCAGCCTAAAGCGTTAGCACACTGCCGCACACTTGACGATGTTTTAGTGTTGGTCTGAATGAAAATGTACATGTGTCTCTTTTATCAACCAATCCCTGGAGGAGTTAATGAGGAAAAAATAAATGATTATAAGACAATGAGAGTGTTTTCTGATCTTGCGTTTCAACCTGTTCAGAACTCCCGAAACCATAATATGACCCTTTCATCACCCATAATAGAGGCATTTTAATATTTCATAAAGAGGCCTTAATTTAAACTTTAGATCAGTTTTTAATCATCTGCGCACACACTCTTCTCTCGTCACGGTTTCTGAAGATGATGACTCTCAATCAGCAGAAACACACCTCATCCACCAAACCAGACACTCGTAGAAGAGATCGAACCTTTGGAGCTCAAAAAAGAGCTGGAAGGGAATATGAGCTTCTATCAGAGAGGTTCAGAGCAGAACTGAAAGGCAGTACTTTTTAGAACCTTTGTTGTGGTAAAAGGTTCATATCAGAACCCAGCATAGTAAAGTTCTTTCATGAACCCTTTATATGTTCTGTACACACTAGACTGAGTACAGCAATACCATTTCCTTGTGTTTTCCTTTACTAACTCACACTCAGTATTAATGAATTTACTCTTGATTCAGCTTTTTATTCAGATGGCCTTAATCAGTTTAACTAAAATGTGTAGGTCTAGAGTTAAAAACACCTTTTAGACATGATCAGGTTGGTCAGATTATTGAGGAACACTGTCATTCTGTAGCAAATGTGAAGCATGGTGTTGTGTATTTCATCAGCAAGATTCTTATTTTTTCTTTCTTTCTTAGCAGGCCTTTTTTGGTATTTCCTTTTCTTTATTAGCAGGCCTAGTTATTTTTATTATAATTATGCTACTATTATGATTATATTGTTTCAATTTTGAGAATAAAAACCAAACAATCAAAAACATTTAAACCAGGCTGAGCTTTCTGAGATTACTACGCAAGTTGCGTAACACAACGCAAAGCACGGAATCAGGTCGCACGGAAAAACTGCTAACGTTACATATGATTGGACAAAAGAGATTGCGCGAGAGAAATGATAATAAATCATACAAAACACAATATTTGAAACCTAAAACATTGATTTTAGAAAAAATTATTAGTTATTTTAAATGTTAAATTAAAATGTCAAATGTAAGTAGGCATGTCACTGCTAATAAGGGTGCAATTAATCCGACTCATTTAAACTGTTGATTCATTCAGAAAATAACAGTAAAGGCAGGAAACAAAGCAGTGCAGCACCGGACCTTTTATGAATACTGAGAATTCATTCAAACACACTTATT
>JAUMHQ010044646.1:0-21772 GCA_032361165.1 Enteromius paludinosus | reverse complement strand
TGTTGTTCTTGTCTCTGTATCCCAGCTTGCAAAAAAATTAAGGAAATGAGGTTTTGATTTTAGCGCGCTTGTTAGAAGATAAATCAGACATTAAACATTTGTCACTAGTACTTCAAATAAAAAGCTTTTTACATTCATTGCACAATATATCTCCGAAATCGGTTCACCACATTCTTTCATTTGAAATCAGTACGATTAAGTCACTTTCATTATTAACAGACGTATGATAAATTTAAAGGATTGTGCTTTTGACAGTTTCCCTGTATTGAAGCATAGATGATCTTTTTCTTTACAAGAAAAAATCATTACAAGCACATAAGCACACACATTTCTGCTTAAAATCACACAACTGAAATATACGTTTGAATTCGTTTAACTTACACATCCTGATAAATATGTACTTGACATTACAAGCTAGGCCACTGACCAAAAGAGGGACATGATTTAAATAAATATTGAAAAATGAGGTAAAATGTCTCAGGAGGACTGCATTTGTCACCTGTATCATTTGATCTGCATGCCTGCTCTGAAAGTTGTATATTTTATTTGTTGCAGCCACATCATGCACGGTATCAGCTGTTGAATACAGAGTTGTGTAAGGCTCTTAGATTTACAGTATATATCATTATGGAGAGTGTTTTAAGTAGTTACAGGTGACAAGTGCAACTCTTTTCAGAGGTCCATGCACCGTACATTCGGCAGAAATGTCTGATTCAGCGAGGCTGATGAAATGTTATATAACAATTCGAATACACAGTAGTACAACAACAAAAAAATGTCAAAACCTTCCCAGAATCTATGCAAAACTACAAAGATGCATGATGTAATACTTATTACTGTGAACCTGATTATGCTTCCCAGACCTTCCTCTTCTTAAAACCCACTAATTGCCTTTCGCAGAAAAACGTCCAACTGCTAAAGGAAGGGTTGCTGACGTGCCTTAACTGCGACTGTGTCCACGATAATGTACCACTCAAAGACTCAGATCAATGATGATATGCTCAAAGATCTGTGTGCTGCCCTTAAAACTGGAGGCAAATACAAAGTCCCTCCGGTCAGTGGAGACCACAGTGAAGGAACGAGGAGCCTGGATGTAGACTTCCTTGAAACGTTCAAAAACCTTCTCCTCTGCATCCCACAGATAGACCTGCGAGAAGGTGTAGTCGCTTCCCAGAGCCAGGTAGTACCTTTCTTTGAAGGAAAATGGCTGCAGGATCATGGAACCTCTCGAAGGAAGGGCCTGGACCTCGGAGAACTCTTTCGCAGTCCAATGCAAGACTTTGGAGTCGCCGATGTATCGGGTCATGGCCAGGTAAAGATCCTCCTTGATCCAGAAGGCCTTGACAGCGACTACATCTTCCATGTTTGGGATCTCCCTTTGCAAAGCAAACTTCTGAGTGCTCCTGCTCCACTGGTAGATGACCGGTACTTGGGAACGGCTCGCTAGGATAAGATGGGCCTTACCGTCCAAATCCACAAACTCTGCATCCGTATCACGAAACCATTCGTGAAGCGACTGGTAGGAGTAGAAGCCCTTGTCGTTCCATTTGTAGAGGGTGGAAAGACCAGCCTTCGAGCTGTCAGCGATGATAAAGAACCAATCGTTGCCAATCTGAAAGGCCTCGATGTCATTCGGCTTGGAAATTTTGGAAACCTCGATATCCTGGAACTTTGTGAACTTGCTCTGGTCTTCATCAAACTTGTAGATGTGGGAACCACCGAAGAGTTGAGCAACGATGACAAACACTTGGTCCTGGATGATCACAGACTTGCAGCCAACTATGGACTGACCTAAAAAAGAACACATTGCATGAGATTTATGTGGCCATACGCAGTCCTTCATATGACGGCTTGACCATGACTGTACCTGTGATGTTGTCGTAACTCCTGAAGTTCATCTCGATGTGGTCCCACTGGAGCACCATGCAGCTCTCTATGTTGGGAGCAGCGATGGCCACATACACGTCATTCTTGTGGGAGAACGTGTCCACAGACAAAGACTCAGTAGACACGGAGTGGAGCGGAATGAAATCTGGACAACATATGGTAAAATCCATTAGTTAGTAACCCTCTCCCATTTTATATGCTGAAACAAGGATATAAACATGATATATAAGATATGCACCAATATACAAAACGTAACAAAGCATCACTTGCTTACCATTTTGAATATCAACTATGCGTGTATATTTCTTTATAGTGAGTGGATCATGTTGTTAAGAAACGCTTAAGTACCATATTCCAATGTTAGAATTTCCTTCTGTCTTTGCTGTCTTGATTTACTTGCTTATTTTTATCACTTGCGCTGAAAATCCAATCATATTTTTCACTCTCACTGAAGCAAACATTTATTTAGATAGCACCTTTCAAATCAAAATTGCAAAGTGTTTTACAATAAAAAAAAGATCAATACAGCAACAAAATACCAAGAAAAAGCCATACGATAAAAATGAGTCTTAAGAAGATACAGTGGTAGCCTGCCAAGTATCCCCAGGCAGGGAGTTCCACAGCATACGTGCACAGATAGCAGAAGCATTCAAACCAGAATTTAAACCATAAGGAAGGCCCTACTGGAGGAACTCAAGGAACGAAGAGGCTCATAAGGAGTTAATAAATCACAAATATAGGCAGCCTGACCCTTCATGGCTTTAAAAACAAGAAACAAAATCAATTCTAGAACTCACAGGCAACTAGTAAAGAGCATCAAAAATCTGTCGATTTTTCCTGCTAATACCAGAATAAAGTTCTGGGATAAAAAGACGTTCAATTGCATATCAGCTGCATAGTAGTGGAACTACATGACTACGCATAATTTAGTAGTGAAAAGATAGTAAACAGTAGGGGACCCGAAACAGATCCCTGAGGGACCCCACAAAATAAAGGAGCATGAGAAGAGGAGGGATCTCCAAGCACTAAGGAAAAATAAAAATAAAGGTTCTCCGTTGGCATCAATGGTTCCGTGAAGAACTTTTAACGTGTGCTTTGTAATGGAAAAGGGTTTTTGAGAATGAATCTTCCTTTTAGTTCCATACAGAAATAAATAAAGGGCAGGACATGGTTTTAAGCATCGTTTGTTGATCGGATTTTCAGATCTGGATGTTGCACGTAAAATTGGAGACAGATAAGCTTGCAGGACTGAATTTAGGTAAGCTAAATGATTGGAGAAGTCCAGCATACATCACCAGAGAGAAGCCTTTTCAATAGAAGATCAATGCACAGTGCACAATGTTTACAATAAGATCTATAACGTGCATTTAGAAAACAGATATGGTAAATTCATTCATGTCGACTTTATGAGTTATTTTTACCGAAGAATCTCTAGATCTCTATGAGAACCTCGCTATAAATAACTAACACAAACCACTGAATTGGCTTTATAGTCTGAAAACTACCAAGCGTGCACATGCTCATTCACAAACCTGTAGAGATGCATTCGTTATGCAAGCTCGCCATGTCATTGAGCCGTTTGCCCTTCATCTCCTCAGGGCCGGCGCAGAGGACGTCTGATACAGTGGCATTTGTGCTCTTTAACCACATCATCAGCCACTTAGCTCGGCAGTCGCACTCAAAGACATTGCCCCTCAGGTCTCTGCAAGGAAATATACATGAAAACATCAATGAGCATTGACCTTATTATATACAGTAGTGTATAATTCTGTAGGCTTAAAAAGACTTTTTATCATATCATATTCAATGCACTATACTATAATACAGTTATTGCTAAAGAAGCAGTCACAAAACTCACAGCTCTATCAATGAGTCCAGATCAATGAATAGATCTCTGGGCAAAGCTTTGATGTTGTTGTTTGCCAAAGACCTGTGAGGAATACAGCAAGACTCTGGAGAAAACTACAAATAACTGGCAAATGTATGTTGATTTAATATGATTAATCGTAACGTACAGATGAGTCAAATCCCTAAGTCCTCTGAAAGAGTATTTTGATGTTGTTTCAATCTTGTTGTTTTCTATAAACCTGAAGAATGGAAAGAAAGTTAGGAGTAGAGAGTAAATCAATTATGATGAAAAAGGAAGCAGTATAATTAAAACTTTTGAATAAGAAAAAGAAATACATTTCTATTAAATATGCGTAGGAAACATTATATAGATTAATAAATGTTAAAAGAATGTGTGAATATCTTTAATATGGAAACATTCAAAACTCACAACTTCCCTTTTTATTTTTCTCACATTAACAGATTACTTAAAGATGTACCATCCAAGATACAGACGGGTTTGTTTCTTCACAGATTTGGAGAAATATAGCATTGCATCATTTGCTCACCAGTGGCAGTGAATGGGTGCCGTCAGAATGAGAGTTCACACAGCTGATAGAAAAAAAACACTAATCCACTCCAGTCCATCAGTTAACAGTTTTAACTATAAACCTTAATCCATAATAACGGCTGTTTTTCCTTATACACGGCTCTTGATTTGGGAACATTTCACATTGGGAACAAGAAATGATTCTCGCAAAAACAAACAGCTGTTCACTTTTCAAGATGTTAACTGATGGACTGGAGTGGACTACTTGTGGATTATTGTGTTATTTTTAATCAGCTGTTTGGTCTCTCATTGTTACGGCACCCATTTACTACAGAGTGATGCAATGCTAAATTTCCACCAACCTGTTCCTATTTAGAAACCAACTCATCTACACCCTGGTGAACTATTCATTTTGAACTTAATTTCTTTAAAAACGCCACTACATTATAACTACAAAATGAAGAATAAAGAAGACTTACAGGTACTCCAGGTGCGGAAGGCCAGAAAATGCATCATCCCTTATTGTAGTGAGGGCATTGGAGTTCAGCAACCTGTCAGAATTTACCATTCCCAACAATCACTGTTACTGTAATTATAACAAACACGCTATGTGTTTACATTGCAGTGCAATAACCATAGATGAAAAGTGCCCTGTCACTGTCAATGAGTGCCAGGACAGGCACATATTTCTCTACGACAGTGTATCAAATCGCTGACATCCTGAAATACACCAATGACAGAATGGAAAAGTCACTGTGTTCTCCGAGTCAAAGAGGGGAAAAAAATCTGGAAGCAAATGTGCCTTGACTTACTAAACAGCTAGGGGGCGAGTGAAAGAGGCCTTTCTGTTTGTCATCTGTCACCTTCAACTGTTTAGTTGAGGAGTACACTGGATTCCAGCGCTAAATAACACAAAATGTGTTTAATTGATTGTTCAGTATGCCAATAGTCCTATTCAAATGAATGCATTATTACACAGGCCAAAATATTCTCCAATCTAGATCATTTAATCAATAAAGCAGTCTGGTTTTAAGGTTATCAAAACGTGCCATTTTTGGTAGATTGAGGTAGAACTGGAATAATTTAGTAGGCCTCTTCCTTTTTTTACTATAATGCAACAAAAACACCTTTTTGATATCAATGAAATGTTTTTATTTTAAAGGTTTTATTTCCAGGTAAAATGGGACAGATGATTACAGCACATATGCCCTGACTTGATAAATAGCTCGAGGGGCGAGTGAGAAAGGCCTTTCTAATCATCACCAGTCCGCTTTAAGTGTTCAGACGAGGATTCCAGTAAATAGCTTAAGACAAAACGTGTTTAATAAATTGATCAATGTGGCTCTGTTTTCGAGGTTATCCAATACTTAGGCCAACTGTCCAAAACTGGACAGTTTGTGGTAGAATTGGTATATTTTTGGTAGTACCATGTAAATCAAAACAATCCTTAATAAAAAAAAAAAAAAGATACATTTAGATAGTTTTATTTTCAGTTGAAGTGGGACGAGTTTACAGCAAATATGACTGAAAACCCTAGAGCAATGTTTTTCTAAATTCTCAGCGAATGCAAAGTTTACAGTAATCAGTTTCCAAAGTGAATCATTATCATGTCATACACATTTGCTTAGTCAGATGGGCTTCACTTACAGTAACTGCAAGGATGGCATGTGTGAGAACATCGCCTCCCTGACCTCAGAGAAGGTCCCATTCACAATACTCCTGCAAAACACCAGTCATATGAGACATTCATGACAAGCCTGACACGAAACGAGACCCCGTTACATACATTATAACAGAAATATGACTGAATATGAGCAGCGCCTGTGCTCTAGTGCAATATTTCCACGTTTAAACACAAGTGCAGACTACTAACTGATCTAATACAGAAGCTTACGAGCACTTACAGTGAACTGACATCGTTGGGAATAAATCGCGGGACATACGAAGACCCGACGCAGATAATAGACTCCTTGGAGCAGCTGCACGAGGAAGGGCATTTAAAAACCTTTTTCCCCGCGTGCCCTCCAGCAGCCAGGTATAAAACCAGCGCCGACACGATCACGACGGTCTGCATGTTGTTGTGTGAATCCGGAGCAGCTCGAGCTCTTCGTCCACCCTGCAGCAGTAAATGCAGCACTGAAGCTCCTGACATCAGCAGTCTCTCCTCTCAGGACTTATTTATTTATTAGGGCGCCCAACAACGGCGGATGCTGGTTAAACAGCCTCGATGAGTATTACTGTTATAGCTACAATACAAAGCAAACGTTCAGTCGGGAATCCTGAAATATGTGCGAGCATTTTGATACAAATAAAAACATTTCTCTTGCATTTTAGAGAATGGAGAGACTTTTCCTCTTGTTACAGTATTGGTGGTCATCAAAGCATCATCAAAGTCCACATGAAATCACTTACAGTGCAGTTTTTCTTTCCTGTGTTGATGTACTTCCTGCATGCAGCAACGTGCAGACCGTCGTTAAAAATTATTACAAATATGTGATTATTTTTTGCACTTTTATCTTTTTATCACTTTTTATCTGCTATATTGTTTACAAAAGATAGATTTTGCATTCAGAGAACCTCTGTGGGGTCAAGAAAAATGCTACTTTGTTTCATTTCAACATATTTCTATAGCAAATTTCACAAAAAATTGCAAAGAAATGGAAAATTACACTTTGAATTAAATGCAATATTTTGAAGTGAAATATCTTTCAAAACACATTCTCCAGTCATGTGTTATTTACATTTTTTTTTTAAATATTTTTAACTGTACACAATTAAAAAATCTCACAAAACTCAAAAGTAATCACTATATGTATTTTTTTTATTTATTTTTTTGGTTGTTGTTGTTTATTATTTAACTGAATTACTATAATGGAATAGTTGTTTTATTAATTATTTGATGTTTATTGACTATTCTATTACAAAAAAATTGGTGCTTTAGAATAAAAGTTTAAAAAGCCACAAAACTCTTCTTGTGGGTTCTTCTGCAGTTCGCTGTTGTCAAATGTACAATGTAGTCAGCATGCCAACATCTATTTTAAACAATGTTTTATCTAACTGTAGAAAACACACACGTGAAAGGAAGTGCTGTTGTCAGCAGATTGCTGTATTATTGCTTTCAAAACACTTAAAAGTCAAAGTAGGTGATTAGTCAATAAGACACGATACTTAGATTCTGATGACTGAGTAAAAACATTAAGCCTAAAGCATCTGGAGCTGTCTATAGTTGTCTTTTATGTTAGAGATATACCGATTTGCAATTGGTTCTGGAGTTTTAAGGCCAATTGCAGTTTGTTCTATTAGATATCTGTGTTTTTCATTTTCATTTTCAAAGTCATAAACACAGTGATTGATAATAAGAGGAAATGATTAAGTGTGGCCTAAGTGGTTGGAAAAAGCTGTATCAGCAAAACAGCGAGATAAACAGTATAAAGAGAAAAGTTCTTACTAAGAGATAAAGCTTGTTGAACAGATGGAGATGGAGCGGAGGAGAGATCAGTGAAGGTAGAGGACAGAGACAGAAGGTTTGCAGAGAACAGCAGAGGCTGATCCCACATAAATCATGAGCAGAAGTGCTGCTGGACGGCACATTACAGTGAGGTGTGAGCAAAGCTGATTCAACACCTCTCACACGAAAACACAGACTGTGCACCTTCCTCTGCCACGTCACACAACAGATGTTATTCAAAAACTCTGCAACTGAGTTAGCACCTTACACGCTCCTCTGAAAGTGATCACTTTGTAAGTGCTGTACAGCTTAAAAAAAACATATTAAAGGAATAGATATGCACCTCTAAAACGCAGGACAGGAATAGGAAATAATAACCACTTTTTTAAAAGCTATCTGTTTTAAAAATACAGCATGTTAAATAAAAATTTAATAAATAAAGGTAAGCAATCTAATGGGAGCCTTATGAGGTTTAACTTAAGTTTATTAGCATACTGCACTAGTATGCTGCTTAATATTTTTAGATGAATCTTAAGGGCAGCCGTACTAGAACTAGCTCATCTCCAAGTGCCTGAGAGGAGAATGAGTCTATTAAAATCATTATCAATTCAAATGCATGTACTCACTGCAGTGTTTGGTACATAAAGAGAAATTTGGTCTTTTTTTGCAATCGGAGCGAACTGGAATATTTTTTGGATCCAGAAATAATCATAATAAAAAAACTTTAATATTCTTTTGATATTGTTTACAAAAGACAATTCACTTTGCACTGTCTATTCAACTACAATGACTGTTTATAAGAGATAAACAAATAAACGAGCAGCACCACATGACAAAATAATGTATTTATTGTCAGTTAGGGTAAACTATCAAACACCGGTCAACGTAGTTATAGAGTATTCAGGTAGCAAACAAATGCATTTGTGGCCATATGATGATATATCAACATTCACACACAAGGTTATTGCCACAAGACCAAATGATGAAAAAATGATTCCTATGTATCGCAGTCGAACATCCAGAGCATCAGGGCACGGTTTGGTCATCCACGTCTGCAGCTGGTGATCCTGACTCACTCTTCTCAGCAGAAGCTTCTTTGCTAAGGCTCTTCAGGCATTTATCGAGTCTCTTGATGCACAGTGTTATATCATCTCTGGTTATTCCAACAGCAGAGGCTGCGTTAAGGTACGGGCACGGATAGGCATCTGCGTGCGACATGAAGCCACGAAACGCGTGTCCGCTCACGGTCTGCTCCACACCCAGCGGGACGACCCTGCAATTAAATATTACACCAATGAACAAGACTCGTAAAAAAAACAAAAAAAAAACAAGTGTGCTTAATAGTGAAAGCCCAAATCTTAAAATCCTTTAAAAATTTTAACAGCCAACCCAATATACAAACCGAATTTAGATGTAGGGTATCATTTAGATACTAAAAACAATGTTCTCCATTAATTATGCCATCCTAATATTAGCACTACAATGATTAATTTCTAGCCAATGATGATCAATTATTAATTATTATTATTATTATTAAACCAGTCCTCTAAAAGATTGATGAGGACAAATAGAGCCTCTCTATTATGCTGAAGCAGAGAGCGTTTTTTTCCACAGAGTTCAGAGTTTTCCTTGCTCTTTCTGAATTCACTGCAGACACTTCGTTCAGTCTTAAATTCTCCTGTCATATTTATTCACTGCAGATAGAGTGCATAGTCTGTGACAGACTAAAAGGAGGTGGAGAGGATAATGCTATGGGATACACCCTTGAGATTGAGAATGACTCCCATTTAAATAATGAAAGCGGACAGCAGAAAGAAGGTTTCATTAATATTACAGCAGGTCAACTAGTGTCCAGCTAAAAATATTAAAGGAATAGATCAGCCAAAAATGAGGGTTCTTCAAGGGAACCGATATGGATAAATGCAGCATTGCATCACTTACTCAGCAAAAGTGAATGGGTGCCGTCAGAATGAGTCTAAACTACAATCCAAAACCAATCCACACCAAAATCCAGAAGCTGTGTTTGTATTTAACAAACCCATCACTAATAGTCTAAACGTCAAACTGTTGTTTCGGACTTAAAACAACAACAGGGGATGAACTTTTGACTGAAGGAAGAGTTATAATGGATTATGAACTGTTATTTTGGCCAAAAGCGACAATTTAAAGTTAAAAACACAGTTTTTACTTTTGGCTTCACGAGATGTTAACTGAAGGACTGGAGTACATCCAGGCTTATTTGTTGATATTATTATTGTGAATTATTGTGGTGTTTTTAGCATCTGTTTGGACTCTCATTCTGACGGCACCAATCCACTGCAGAGCATCCACTGATGTGTAAGTGATGCAATTCTATATTTCTTCAAATCTGATGAAGAAAAACTCCTCTATATCTTGGATGACCTGGAGGCTCAACTAGAGAAGAGAAAATATTGCTTTGGGATGTCAATCAGTCATCTAGTATACGGCATACAGGAAGTAAATTGTAAGCCATTATATATCTTGGAGGATGAAAAGCATATTTCTGTATCTGAAAATGTAAATTTGTGAGGGTATGTATTATTATTGCAAGATACACAAAATTATGAATGTAGTCACTTTCTGGCTGTCAAACAGTGGAGCATATTTCTTTACTTGAACACCTGAATTCACATCCACTAATCTTTTTATCATTTTTGCTTTTAGGTTAAATTAGAGGTCAACAAATATTGCTGTACAAACAGGCGGTGGAGTGGTGAGCAGCTCACCTGGCTCCAGACACCTGTCTGGTGAAGAGCATTGAGCCCAGCTGTGTGACTGCTGCAGTGCTGTGTGTCTGGAGACGCTTCAGAGACATCGCTGAAGAGCACAAGAAAACACATCAGACTGCTTCTCAAACACTTGGATGAATTTAAATATAAAAATAAATATGTTTGATTATCATGTCAACACTTCCCTTATTAAAAAGAAGTGCACTTTAGCATAACTTAGAATAAATGAGTGCTTATCACAGAAATTATACTTAAGTGTGAATTGAATGTAATGTTTTCAGATACTTAATTGCATGTTAACATTACTTAAATGCAAATGTTAACATTAAGATTTTTTACATTTATGTTAAATGCAGTTTGCTAAATTTTAAAGTGTTTTTGACTCAATTAAGTAATACTTTTAAGAGTTTTATAATTTAAAGAAATATGGTTAAAGCATACTGCAGAGTGTACAAGCTAAAATATAGATTAATGTCATTTCTGTAGAAATTTGTATCTCATGTATTAAGTATATTTGTAATTATACATTTATAATGAAGTTATCTTTCAGTACATTTAAAATATATTACCTCTAAACGTAATAACAACAACACTCAACAGTTAAAATTTTAATCAGGTACTTTACATGTGTTTTAGTATGCTAGTCAACACATCAATTATACTTCTTTAAAGTACTTTAAAGTACAACAAAATATAAAAGCACTCATTCAAAATGTACTTCAAAGTGCACTTTTTAAAAGTGTACTTAAGTGTGTTTAGTCAATCATGAAAGCGTTTCACTCTAAGTAACTTAGGCAAGCCTTTTATTTCCTACTGTATTTTCTGAAAGTAGTTTCTAAAATATATGCTTAAGCTTTAAAATTCTCTACAAGCTCACATTAAATACAACTAAGTGCATTTTCTAACAAGAATGATTTAGTATGATTTAGCAGTGATTTAGTATGCTAGTCAACACATCAAATAAGGATACTTTAAAATAAAACAAAATCTAAAAGCACTCATTTAAAATGTACTTCAAAGTGAACTTTTTAAAAGTGTACTTAAGTGTGTTTAGTCAATCATGAAAGCATTTCACTCTAAGTGACTTAGGCAAGACTTTTATTTCCTACTGTATTTTCTGAAAGTATTTTGTAAAATATATACTTAAGCTTTAAAATACTCTACAAGCAAACATTAAATACAATTAAGTGCATTTTCTAACAATAATGATTAAGTATGATTTAGCAGTGATTTAGTATGCTAGTCAACACATCAAATAAGGGTACTTTAAAATAAAACAATATATTAAAGCAGTAAATTAAAATGTACTAAAAAAAGCGCACATTTAAAAGTGTACTTAAGTGTGTTAAGTAACAGTCATGAAAGCATTTCATTTTAAGTCACTAAAGCAGCATTTTTATTCATACTGTATTTTCTGAAAGTAGTTTCTAATATACTTAAGCTTTAAAATACACTACAAGCAAACATTAAAAACAATTAAGTGCATTTTCTAACAAGAATGATTTACTATGATTTAGCAGTGATTTATTATGCTAGTAACACATCAAATAAGTGTTCTTTAAAATACAACAAAATCTAAAAGCAGTAATTTAAAATGTACTTCAAAGTCCACTTTTTAAAAGTGTACTTAAGTGTGTTTAGTCATAATCATGAAAGCGTTTCACTTTAAGTTACTTAGGCAAGCCTTTTATTTCCTACTGTCTTTTCTGAAAGTAGTTTCTAAAATATATACTTAAGCTTTAAAATACACTACAAGCTCACATTAAATACAACTAATGGCATTTTCTAACAAGAATGATTTAAAATGATTTAGCATTGAATTAGTATGCTAGTCAACAAATCAAATAAGGGTACTTTAAAATAAAACAATATATTAAAGCAGTAAATTAAAACGTACTGAAAAGCGTACATTTAAAAGTGTACTTAAGTGTGTTAAGTAACAGTCATAAAAGCGTTTCACTTTAAGTTACTTAGGCAAGCCTTTTATTTCCTACTGTCTTTTCTGAAAGTAGTTTCTAAAATATATGCTTAAGCTTTAAAATACTCTACAAGCTCACATTAAATACAATTAAGTGCATTTCCTTTTTACAAGGATGACTGACTGATGGCAGTCGGAAAGTCTGAAGTCTTTAAGATTTTAAACATCGCTTGCACATGAAAACAAAAATATTCAGTCGAAATACATCACACCACGTCTGAACAGTCGTCAATAGAGAAAGAGGCTCTGCTTGGCCAGATGGTGTAGTTACAGGATCTGCCAGCAGGGACTAACAGGCTCATGCCAACTAGCCAAACCCTGACACTCAGGGTGACATGCAAAAGCTATTTTTAGAACCATTTTTATTCACAGGGAAAATGTGCTCATGAAATCCTTGTTTTCTGAATGGTTATTAAACTCTGGCTCATATGACATTGCACTACACATGATCTATGGCTCCTCACCCAGTGAAATTGGATTGTGTGGCGTATGCAGCAGTCTCTCCCCATGTCTCTCGGCTAGAGCACTCAGCTCCTGCGCCAGGTGACCATACAGCTCCTGCGGGCCATATAAAACAGTTATAAATAGCTCTCCACTCTACACAGCTTTTTTTCTGTCGCACATTCTGTTTTCTGCTAATGTTGCATTTCTCTGTCTGCTGGCCTACAGTAAATCCAGCACCTGCTTCCCTCTCCAGCCAGCCCAGCTCTCTCCTGATGCTTTCCCATCTGAAGCTTTAGTGTAATTACATCACAGAATGAGCTGTGTTGGCAGAGCTGCGTCCACCACTGGGATCAATTACAAATGAACGGTAGGAGGCCCACAGGTTATGGGCCCCTATTATGATGCTGTTAGTAAGACTTCTGAGATCTACATTATGAAAACACAGAGTCCTTGAGGGCTCATAATATACAGAAGCTCACATTATGCAAATGAAATTCATCCTAGCAACCTTTTGGAAAACCCTAGAAACCACCCACAATACTCTAAACTTCTGACATCAAATTTTAAAGAGGCAATAGAAATAAAAAACAAAGTGTAAATATAGTTTACTTCGTTTATAATCAACCTTGAGAAAATTAAGTGCGCTTAATTGTATTGAATATGCATTTGTAGCGTACGTACATAAAATCTTCTTTAAGTAAAATGTGCGGATGTAATATTATATTATTATAATACTATTATAATATTATAATAAAATGATAGCCCATTGAAATGTAGTTAAAGAGAGGCACTTATGTACATCACTTAAGTACCCATGCAAGTACAAATTTTACTTTAATACATTTTAAATTCTAGTAAATGTTGACTAAAATACTAAGTATTGTAATGCTAAGTAATATTTTTAACTGTAGAGTTTTAATCAATATTACAGTCGATTTAAAATACTATAAATGTATTTAACTGCAACTGCATTACTAATGCGTAATTAAAAATATATTTAAAAACATGACGTACAAGTTTAAATAAAAAATTACATTAAGATATATTTTAGTTTACCATAAATGCTTTTAAGTATATTCTTCAGAGCTTTAACCATCTTTTAAAGACTACAGAAATAATTATAAAATGACTTCAGCGGGTCAAAAAAAAGCAGCTAATTGCATTTAATATAAATGTAAACTACATTTACAAATGTATTATTTCTTTAGTACTCCTTTTAAAAGTATGCTAAAGTGCATGTCAAGTATTCCATTCCGCTTTAGCTAAAACATGTTAGAAACTGACTCTGACCACAGAGAACATCTTATCTAGTCAACAAAGAATCTAAATTATTAATAATACGGATGCATTAGTAGTGGATCAATAAGGTCTGTGAGTGTCTTATCGCATGAAAGCTAATGGTGTTTTCCAGCAAGTACAGGAGTCTCATTGAGTAATGCTCACACCTGCCTCTATACCAGCGCTTCTCAACCAGGAGCTTCAGTAAACTTCACAATGACTTTACTTGAGTTATACTAAATGTAACTTATTTGAAATGCTAAAACACACACAAAACAAATGTGTACATTGGAATCATATTTCCTTCATAAATAATCCTCAATTAAAACAAAACCATAATCAGAATCACCTTTCTCTCAGCCAAGAGTTTCTTGTAGCCGTTAGCTCCCAGTGTGAGCAGCGTAATGAGGACGTCTAGAGACGGAGACGCAGAAGCTCGACCTGCACAAGAGCACATTGTCTCAATCCAATGAATGGTATATCGGTACCATTACAGTTAGATGATTTTAGAAGAATTTGGCGTTATTATTGGGGTTCATATTGATGAGATTTCAGGTTTGCCTTTCTCTTTGGAGTGTTACAAGCTGTGCATAGATAAGATGCCTAACGTTGAAAAGATTCAAGTCTCATGAGACACAGATGTTCTTTATAAAAGCAAAGGCTTGACCACAGCTTCCTAGAACGGCTCGTTTAAGCACACCGCCACATCTCTACGTCACAGAGGGAGTCTATTTTTATAACACCGCCCAAATGTTTACAAAATGAAAAGGAGGCAGAGCTATTATTCTCGCTGCAGTGTTGTTGCCGGCGCCATGTTCTGGAGACGCTGTGCTTCATTGCCTTTCGTTTACTTTGTTTGGATTTCCAAAAAAGGACATGACTAGAAATCAGTGGTACGAAGGACTGATTCCTGACAGAGCAGCCTATGCTCTCTGCACAGAGACTATAAAGTGAGGCAATTCTACCTCAGCAAGGACAGTCTGGCGCTTCTGACTCACAACCTGTAAGTTATGTTTTCTTAATCTGCTACTTAATATTCAAACACGAGTTTTGAGAAGTGAAGGGTAGTGCTGTTTGTGGGGGTGTTTAGTTGTAACTAAGACAGCAAGCCCCACCCCACGACTGACAAAACAACAGTGTTCGCGCGAGCAGCTGAGAGATGATCGCGCGCGAGTTGCACGCGGATGACATATCAAACGTGCGCGAGGGTTTGAAATGAGCTCGCGGGCCCCGTTTCTTCACATGTACATCTGTTTTCCTCTCGCAGAAATAATTTACCGTGCTCGCCAGCATCAGTTGTGCACTCGCTTATTAATGCCATGGATTTGCCGCCATAGATTAAGCATGTTTTTCGCGAGCTGGTTGCTGCAGCTGCGGCGGGGCGGAGGATCGCGATGCCAGCTCAACATCGGGATGTCTATCGACCCAACCCTAGTCACAAACTTGAGGTATTTGGCCAATCACAGTGCACTGGATAGCTAGCCTCATGACATAGTCGAGGATGGTATTCCTTATATGGGTATTTCTGTGAATATATGGGTATTTATAAATGAATAAATGTATTTAAGTGAAACTAAATCAAATATCTGATTTTTGTTTCCAATTGGCACACGTGCTCATCACTCTTTATGCTGCGTTCACACCAGACGCAAATGAAGCGTTATGCACGACTGATTTACACGTTAAGTCAATGCAAAGTCGCGATAAGACATCCAGCCGCGCGAATGACGCGAGTTGCGCGAATTGAGCGCTTCGCGCGTGATTCATGCAAAATGCTCAAGTTGAAAAATCTGAACTTTGGAGAAAGTGTGCACCTGGCGTGGCCTCCCATTATACGAATTCGTATTTAATGTGAAGCGAATTTCACACGCGAATGAAGCGAGTAAACTCAAAATATTCAAGCGTCCAACTTATGCGCGAATAGCGCGATTTATACGCGCAAGTCGTGTCTGATGTGAATGTAGCATTAGCTCCGCCCACACAGCACGGCATGGCACGGCTTTTTTCGGAGAGCATCGTAAAGCTGTCTCTTTCTATGATAAATATGATAAAACTAAAGACTTTTTGGAGATATGAAGGATGCAGTATGGGTACTCAAGATTATCATGAGATTGGGTGAAACTGTGTGTGTTATGCCCCATTTAAGGACTGCAGTGGCAATGACTGATGTTGCATGTTTATAGTATATATGCTCAAGTCTGCATTTAGATATGCATCTAATGTTTAATCTTTAAAAGCACAAATAATTGAATAACAAAATACAGTATGATGTTCTGATGCATAAATTCACAACATTTAAAGTCATTCTAGTTTTTAATATTTAATTTAAAATACTAGCTGTATTAAACTTTATCTGCCGTAACATGGAAATAATCTCCCCAATCCAATGCTGTCAGCCTGAATTGTAATACTGCTGAATCCCTGATCGTGATGCATGTACAATACTTGGATTTGATGACCTCAGTATTCATCTCCTGTTTACAAGCAACGTATTTTAGTGAACTATCATCAGGCATTTTGAAAAGGTGCAGCAGAGCTGAAGTAACAATGGAGCAATAGTAATTGTGTCCCCTGTCTAACTGTCTCTAGCACGCTCAGAGAATCAATATTAGTAGGAGTGTTTGGGGTTTCCTCTGCAGTGCAGAAAAAGGTGGGAGGGATACAGTGTGCAGGAGCCAGCAGAGAGCGGCACAAACAAAAACACTCCGAAACTCTTCCTGGATCTCTAGAGACAGCTTATGCAAGAGGAAATACATGATGGAATATTACTGTATAACGCACATTCAGAACAGAATATATCCAGCATGTTTTACTTTCAGAGATCAAAGCATTCGACCTTTAACAGGTGCATTTTGAATTTAGGGTAAAATTCAGAAAATTTTTTAAATTGCAATACAGGGCTTTCCAGCACTATTTTATTATATGCGAAGTGAACTTTTGGTCACACAATTCAGCACAAATAAGTACTGTCAACGAGTAAAGATGATTTTTTAAAAAGTCTATATCAAAGCATATTTTAAATATAATGTAACACTACAAATAAAGTAATAATACCACTTAATTTTACATATATTTATTGTTATATCAATGAGACAGCAGAGAAAACAGCTGAAAAGCATTGTAATAATTTTTTTATTATTTATGGAATAAGCTTTGTGTGAGAACAATAGGAAAAACTGACTCATAACGCCCAGCTTTGCATTAAATGCAAGGAAGCTTCTCCCACTACTAGAAGCTACCAAGTAGAAATAATAAAATAAAATGAAATCAATTAAATTTTAAGTCAAGTACTCCAAAAGTAGAAACTGAACAGATTTCAGAAATACGTTTCGTTTAGATCACTCATCTATAACATGTCTGCGGTTTAAAGAGAAAAAGCATACCTGGGTACATCTTACTGATCTCCTGAATGAAGTTCTCATCAAACCCTGCGATGATGGCTCCGCCAACTGGGACCATGAAGTTTTTATCAAGACTTTGGACGAAGGCATCGATTCTCCCAACACGAGCCCCCTATGAAACACTTCATAAGCCAATTCGGTTTCACTGACATTAACCGCATTGTTTAGTACATTTGCACAAAAATGATTAAATATTACCTGCTGAATAAGGTGCATACATTTGGATGACTGCATTCCATAAGCGTTATTGACTATATGGGGAATATCATGCTTCGCACATAGTACAGCAAGTTCCTCCAGCCTGTAAAGAGACAATGAAATAAATAGACAAAATAAAGACATACCTCCATTAGTGTTTCTCAAATAAATAAATAAACAAGTATAATATGTGAGTAAATAATGACGGATTTTTAGTGATCTATTGTTTTATATTTGACCTATACATGCTTACAGTAACTTCATCATGGCCAAAAATGTATAATAAAGACGCAACGTATTTTTCTCAGTGGTTTTGACCTGCCTGTCAGGGACACGTGGAGCGAAACAGGAAGTGGTGGAATGGACACACAGGATGTTTTGAGCTCCCAGCTCCTCGATCTTCCTCTGCACTTCCTCCAGGTTGGTTCTCAGCTCATCTCCTTCCAGAACATTCTCTATCACCACAGGCTCAAAGCCTTTCAAAGAAGAAAACAGGATTCAAGATTCAAACGTGAGACACATACTTTCTTTATTAATATAAATCGAGCACATCATACTGTGCGAGAAATCGCTGGGAAAACATGCCCCAATAATCACTATTTACAACCTCAAAAAAACATTTATCTATTTTTTTACAATTTATGAGCAAGTATGATTATTATTTGGCCTGAACACTTGAAGTCATATATCATTAAATAAAAATCTAATTAAACATATACTAGAATAGTATGTGATCAATCCTAACACAGAATGGGTTGAAATGGTCTCCATGCACTTACCAGCCGTTATCATGGATTTGAAACAGGACTTCTGGTCGATGCGAGGCCAGAGGATATAACGTGCTCCTGGCCTCCTGTGTCTCAGTGTGAGGAAACACAGCGTCAGACTCATTCCTGTGGCCATAGGGACCACGAAACACGAGGACACGCTCCTAACACCTGTGAAAACAGACACACATCTGGAACTAAAATAAACTTTTAAAAAAAAATGTTGACAAAAACTTTCAGTGCAAAACAAATCAAAGCAAACAAGAAAAAATATTAAATCATTTTTACAATTTTATATTAATAAATTATATTTTAAAATTAAAAATAATAAATGAAAATTATTAGTCCTGTCAAAATTAGCATGGTAAAAAGAGAGGCCATATAAATATTAAAAATATACTGTCTTTACACATTTTCTGTCTTTATGTGAAATTATTGCAATATAATATATATTTCAATTTTTTTTGCTTTTAATTATTTTTTTTTTATCAATTGGCAGCACTAAAATTAATAGATACTTTATATAAAATAAAAAAAATACAAAAGCATGCCATAAAATTATTAAAAATTGAACTAAAATTAAAATAAAAAAACTGAAAATCTTAATAAATAGTACAATACTACAAAAAAATACAATAACATTAAAACTACACTAAAACAACATTAGCACAAGCAAGAGTTTTGCTTAGTGATAGTTCCCATGGTCAAGTTTTATTCTGGAAGATTTTTATGATATATCCTTTATACAAAGAATATAATTAAAATTAAACAAAAAGGCCACATCACAAACCATCCCTTACAAGACCTGTTTACATTAAAATAAAAAATATATACAGCATTGTATTAACGAATGATGCATTATTATGTAGGGTTTCCAGATTTGGTCAAATTTGCATTTTGCATTCCAATACGCTCCAAATGTAAAGCAGAAATGTAGGAGTTAACAGATAACAGACAGTACCTGTAAATCTGAGCACGTCCAGCACGACTGAATTAGTGATTTTATTCAGGAGGCTTGAACCAGCAGCTTTGGGCTGAACAGCAGCAATGTCCCCCGACCGGCCGATGCCGTGGATCAGTCTGAGAGGAACAACACCACAGCCTTATCTCACGAGGCAGGTTATGTTATGTTCATGTTTGTTGAATGCGGAGCTGTAGGACAGGCACCTGTAATGTCTCCGGGCCACCAGGCCTGAGGCCACTCGGCCCTCTCGCTCGCCCACACCACAGTTCCCCAAGAAATTGTTGCTGTCCATGACTGCCAGCTCATTCAGAAAGAGCTCGACGGTGCTCTCGCTCCACCCCTCCTCTGGACACTTTCCCTGAGAGAAACCAGAAACCTGTCACAAGCACCTGTCCATGTGCCCAGCGCCATAAACACAACAACAAACACTTACAGTGCCCCTATTATGGATTTTTGAAAATGATCTTTTATAACCCATAATAGTGGCTAACTTTAGTGTGTGCTGCTCGTTTTATATAACATAACATATCTCACATTTGTCGAATATTTTAAGACATTTACTGACTCTCTTTCAGTGCTAAAAGTCTATTTATAGATGCTTCCATGACTGCTTCCTAACACACTTAAGTACGCTTTTTAAGAGCGCTTGTAGAAATGTCACATCAAGTTTTACTTAAGTACATTTTAAATCATTTTTTAATTATGTCTTCTCTTACATCATACTTATTTTGATGTGTTGACTAACAAAAAAAAGCACATGTAAAGTATTTGATTATAATAATAATTGTAGGTTAGCTGCCAAACGATTAATTGTGACTTATTGCATCCAAAATAATATTTTTTTTTTAAATAATGTGTTACATACATAAATACACACAGCATGCAAACTTTTATTTTGAATGATTAATCGCCAATAGTTCACCATTAATGCTCGTCAGTGACACGGAATGTATTTTGATGAACCTAACTAGTCCAGATAGTAAATGAGCTTCATGGCATTGAGACAGGCTTCAATCAGACGAGCACATGGACACACGTCATTAACACAGTCATTAATTAACGTTACCTGCTGCAGAAGCAGTCTGATGAGCTGCTCGTGCCCGCGCCGAGCCTGCAGGCCCTGCCGCACATAAGAGGAGTTCACGAGCCTCTCGCTCAGGCTGAAGATCTCGCCGTTCATCTCGGTTCAGGATCGCCGCAGGGTTATATGTGTTCTGTGTTTATTAATCTGCGCTGCTCCACACCGCTGTAAGTCTGTCTGTGCGTCTAAGCTATGGCTTCACTGAAGTGCCTGTGTGACTGTTGCGCTACGGAGAAGCAGATATGTGAGGTTAAACATTTTCTAGTTAGTTATCTCTGAGTCAGCACGAGTTTCAAATCGATCAGCTTCTAACTGTACTGTTTACTTCCGGGTTTAAATTCCTCCTTCGCGTCCTGATTTCAAAGTAAAAGTCCCCGATATGCGCGCACCCAGGTAACGTGACCGTTTCTAAGCACATGAAAAACGAGGCGGACAGTAGTGAAGTACCTAAAAAAACTTACTTTAAAAAAATAGTAAAGCTTCCTAAAGAAAAACACTCTGATAATGTAAGACTTGGAAAGGCAAGTTTATGATGTATTATGTCTGCCTCTGAATAATTGTAATGGTTTAATATTTATTATTCTCAAAACATGCAAATGTATCTATACCATGTAAATATTACATGGCACAAGGGCGAGTACATTTTAGCAAAATAATTTTTTTGACATTTTTATATTTCTTTAAATTAGAAGTAACTGGAAAAGATTGGTAAGCTAATTGCCAGAACACAAGGTCAATAGGTCACATATACATACATATATACATATATTTATATACATAAACATTTATATACACATATACATAAATACATACACACACACACACACACACACACACACACATATATATATATACACACACACACACACACATATATATATACACACACACACACATATATATACACACACACACACACACACATATATAGATACACACACACACACACACACACACACATATATATACACACACACACATATATATATACACACACATATATATATATATACACACACACACATATGTATATACACACACACACACACACATATGTATATATATACACACACACACACACACTTGTCTGGTTTGCTATCCTAATGGGGACTCTCCATAGGCGTAATGGTGTTTCTACTGTACAGACTGTATGTGGTATTGCCCTACACCAACCCTACACCTAAACCTACCCCTTACAG
>JAUMHQ010044424.1:0-21983 GCA_032361165.1 Enteromius paludinosus | reverse complement strand
GAGATGTTCCCAATAATGTGCTTTAAGTCAAGTCAAATTCAGTTTATGCATGATTACATGTCATGATATAACTTTTTAATACTGTCTCCTAAATTGTGGATAATTAAGCTATATATCATATGCTGAAGTACATTTCTGGGGTGTTAAAGACTAAAAGAAAAAATAACAAGAACCGTACCGAACTGAAAACCGTGACCCTAAAACCGTGATACAAACCCAACCGTGGGTTTCGTGAACCGTGCCACACCTAATATACAGTATATTAAATATGTCTAAATTTCCTTGTAGCATTTAAAATGTCTGTTTAGTGTTATTTTTCATTTATATTATATTACAGTATATTATATTAGGCCATTAAATGCCAAAACATTATTATACTTATCAACTTAACAATTGTGTATTTTCTTCTATGCATGGAATTTATAATTTTAAAAAAGAACACTTCCAAGGTTTTCCTAGAACGTATCAGCCCTGATATACAAAGACTTAAAGTAAAAGTTGTAGGCCATGTTATATGTGACATCACATTAATAAAAGGACCACCACAAAGTACCTTAATGCACATCCATATAGAGAGAGGCAGAGTCAGCAACGTGAGCAGGATGGAGAAAAGCACCAGGATCCAACCACACAAGCCAATGTCACTGTCTGTATTCTCCAAGGCTGTAAGATAAGCAAACGTGCATAAACTTTTATTATATAACTGCACAATAAAAAAAAGGTACAAAAACAGATTAAACTACTGTAACACAGCTCACATAAAATGATGGGTTAAATGAGTTCAAAGATGCAAAAACTCAATATTTTAGCTTCAAGCTGAAGTGCATGCATTACAGCACTAGTTTGCTAAAACTTCATCAGCATATCAACAACATTTCATAGCCATTCAACCACATCGAAAAGCCACGCACAGCAAATTAACTCTTCCCCACAATTAAAAACAGCAACTAATAAACAAAACTGCTTTACGTTCAAACCTTACATACCTTGAGTATCATCAATCGTGTGACACCAACGATCTATAGAGAAATGTAACTGTAAGAGGCTACTGTATGCACGGCCTAAAACCATTAGTATACTAACTCATCAGACCTAATAAAAGATGAGGCATTTCCTTGAGCAGATCCATCCAGAGCAAATTACATTAACTGCTGCGACAGTCAGGGAAAAGTAAGATTGAATAATGGATATGATTATCGAGCGGGACAATGATCACAGTAATTGTAGAATGATTAAATCATCCCTGCCTGGTACTGACCTCGCAACCTTTACATTAAAGACCAGATCTTTGACCACCAACCCCATGATAATAAAACTTGCACATGATTTAATGTAGATCTCTTTAAAAGTTACGTTTGTGTTTAATACACTATACGTCAAGGTACATTTTGGTTATTCCAAAATAAAGACCCAACACCATTCTTAAGTTATGCAAAGAACGTTGTTCAGCACAAACATTTGCATTTTTTTACTACTTTTACTAAACCACACCACACTATAGGTTACTAAGATACTGTACTACACTAATAGTGCACCACAATATACTACGTCATATCAGTTTCATTTTATACCTTTATTATTTTGCGAGCTCAATTCAGGGCCTAAAATAAACAACAAAAAAATGATAAATGAAATAAATAGCAAAACACAACAAGTTCTTGTTCAAGTTCGCGCTTGGATTGTATTAAAATTGGTGTGAGCACCTGTTGTTTCCCAGTTTAGCAACAGAGGGCATAAAGACACACCCATGCTGCACTATTATTATTATCTATCAATAATAACAGACCCTAAAGGGGAAAAGACACGGAGCATGGACGTGCTTTACATTTTGCTTTACATCTTATTAAAAACACTATATAGAGACAATTAGTATGGCTTTTTCGTATTATGGCAACTGTATATTCAACGGTGCAAACACGTGATATTAAATAACAACAACAATAATTCAGTAGTAGCCAACCTATTTGTCGATCCTTCCGATTTTGCTCTCTCATCGCAGCTGTTTCCCTGCCGTCTTCCATCGTAGGAGATATCTTTGAATTATTCAGGGCTGATGTGGAGCAGATCTTTTGAGGACTTCCAGCAGGAGATCGTTTTTCTGCACGGGACAGATCGGATTCTGCGTGTAAGGGGCTGGCTTGGAGAGTTGGTGGGCGGGGTTTACCATGAAACGGAAGTGGGTAGAAAAAACGGAAATCTTGTAAACAGACTTTTAAATAAACTTTTATTACCCGTGCATCAGGAGAAACTGAATCTATAGTAACAACTAAAGCTGGGGATCTGATATGGTGTGGGGATTTTATTGCACGTGGTTTACTTTGGGGAAGTTTATGTACAAATAGTTGATGTAGTTCCTGGAGCTCAATGGGACGTTTTAGACCTCTCAATATTAGAGAGTGATTATTTTACAATAAACTGTACTATGAGAGTGGAAATGTAAAAAACAAAAACAAGCTAGGTGGAGGTTTGATGAAGCTGACTTGGATGAATTCAACACGTCATGCTTGAGTTTTAGTTTCTGTTGTGATAGATTAAAGTATAAACACAGCTGAGGAAGTCAAAAAAGTAGGAGCGGTTCATCAATAAGGCATTCATAAATTACCAACAGCCTTATTAATTCATTAAAGGAAATGGGCACAGCGAAGAAAAATAAGGCAAAAAGGAAATATTGGCAATCATTTTACTCTATGATAAGAAAAGAAACTCAGTTAGAAGAAGCATGTAGTGTCCTTAAAAAGATGGTTGGTGTTTATAGGAATCAGGATATTGTTCTAACTGGGAAAGGGAAACGGCTGTGACTAGGAGGAAAAAGCTGAGCTGTTAGATCACAGCTTTTAAAAAGCACACAGAAAAACTATAAGGCAATTTTTAAAGTTACGTCAAGATAAAAATGAAATAAATGGAAAAAGTCAAACTGCCGTAGATGCTATACCTTTAAACTGTGGAACTAAAACTACTGTTTCAAAAAAAAAAAGAAAAAGAAATTGCTATATTATGATAAAACATGGATGATGTAATGCTTTTAAAAAATTTTGCATATTTTTAATAAACAAAATAGGTGGAAGTACTGCCCTTATCCTGGCAACAAGTTGTTATAATTCAAATTCCCAAACCAAGGAAATTCTCCGGTAGCAGGAAGTTACAGGCTGATTTCTCTAACCTCTTACCTCTGCAAATTGATAATAATACTGTTATTAATCTGACATGCATTTAAAATTGAACTGGAAAGTGCTGGGTTGGCCAGCCTGGTTTCAAGATATATATATTGAATATATCATATATCGTCATTTAATATACCTATATCATTCTTTTACAGTTTTATTAAGAAGAATGTCAGGGAATATTGTATAAAAAGCTTGCGATTGGAAATTAATCGACGGCACATTCTTTTCTTTATTTAATTGAGTATTATGGCTTAACATTTATGGTGTAGGCTTCTGGTGGAAACTACGTCACCCTTGATCCTGCAAAGAAATGTCCACCAATCAGAGAATCGAAACAATTTAATTAGCCTCCAAGCCACCAAGCGGTAGCGCATAAATATGTTCAAAATGGCTCGTTCATTAATAAAACAGTCAATACCAGGCCCAGATCTGTTTTCGGTGACAATATCCATGTGGAAATGATTTTCCAGGTTGCTGCTTAAACACCCCAAAGGCAGCTTGTGACTTTTCTCAGCTCTCTTTTCAGGATGGACCAGTCACAGTCGTTCCTGGGGTAAGGGCAGTTTAAAATAATTTTATAAAAAGTAAAAAGAGGGATTTCCGCTTGTATACCATGTTCACGCTGGAAATGATTGGTTATCGATTCCATGTACAAATGTTTTCAACAACGCTCAAAAAATATTTACATGGATCAGAGCCCAAAGAAACGGTTGATTTCCTGAGCCTCACTGCGCCCCCTGGTGGAAGATGCTTTCAGTAGCTCAGGGCGAAAAATAAAAATCGGACTGAAGCTCAGACAATACTATTGTCGCCCTCTAGTGCAATGGAGTGGTGATGAACATTGTATTACCGTTTCATTACCATTTATTCATTTGTTTGACAGTGTTTCCCTGTTCCTGGAGGCACACCAACAGTGAACATTTTGGATGTCTCCCTTATCTGACCAATATATTTCCGGTCGTGGAGTCTCTACTAATGAGCTGATGAGTTGATTCAGGCGTGTTTGATTAGGAAAAGTTGAAAAATGTGAAGTGTTGGTGTGCCTCCAGGATCAGGGTTGGGAAACACTGGTTTAACAGACACTTTTATTCCAAACAACTAACAGAAGCAATTCAGAAGACACACTTAGCTTGAAAATGAAGTAACAAAAAACTAATGTATGTATAATAGTAGAAGAACAACAACAACAGTGAAGATTACTGCAGTGCATAAAGGATATGAAGTGTGTTAAAGAAATGGTTCTCTGGAAAATTTAAATACTGTTGTTATTTACTCTTTTACATTTGCAAGCTATTCTTGTGAGTGACATTAAGAAAAAACATATAATATCTACTAATGTGTGATGCGTAAAAGTAGATGATAAAGAAAATAAACTAGAAGGGGGTATTATTTAAAGTAATTATTTAAAAATCATTAAATAAACTGTGCATATATATATTATATATGAACAAAAATAAAGGAAATTGCTCAAAAATTTCACAAAATAAAATTATTTCATAAAAGCATTTTATTTATTTTTAAAAGAAAGTTCATAATGTGTTTTGCAATTTGCTTCAATATTTTAATTTTTTTTAACAGTATGTAAATTTTTTTTAAAAGTCTATTATGCTCACCAAGGGCCTGTTCCATAAAACAAGTTTAACAAATAAGCCAGGCTTATAGCAGATAGTCTGACTTATTTTAATACAAAATAACTGGCAATAAGTCAGGCTAACTGAAATAAGCCTGGCTTATACTCTAATCTTGGTTTATGGAACAGGCCCTAGGATTTATCACATGTTGTGAGTCTCCATGTGCTCTGTGTTTTTTTTTCTGTGACCTAGTCTGTTCAAGGGCCTGTTCCATACAACAAGTTTACCAAATAAGCCAGGTTTATGGCAGTTAGTCTGAATTATTTTAAACCAAATCAAATGACAGTAAGTCAGACTAACTGAAATAAACCTGGCTTATTTGGTAAACTTGTTTTATGGAACAGGCCCTGGTGTGTCTAGTTCATTATCGTTGATTGTCTTTCCTTTATAAGTTGCTTCCTGTCCTTCAGTTCTCGTCTGTTATCGTCTTGATGCAATGTGTGTTATACTGCCTCTTTGATCCTTGTTAAAATTAAATGTGTTAAATTGCCCTGACGTCTCCTTTCATGTATATATTCTACACGCACCCGTAACAGCATTTAGCCTGTTTGGTTAGAATCATAGTAATACTGTGGATTATAATTACAATTTTAATTGTAAAGTTTTCTATTTTAATGTATTAAAAATGTTCCTGTAATGGCAAACATTATGATCAGTGTTGCCTAATATATTTGTGAAAACTGGGATATCCTACATGTTTTCCAGAATTCCTCGATGAACAGAAAATTATATGAGAGTCTTTCTATTGATTGATGATTAATGTTTGAGAATGATTATTTATGTCTGAGCCACAACATACGTACAAAGTATATTTTTCATCATAATTTTTATTCAGTGTAGCCTCTATTTTTATTCAAACAGTGTATCGCTGTCCCTTTCTATATGAGCATTTTGCATATGTTGCATAACGGGCATTCATTTGTTCTCAAATACATTTTTTATGTTGGGCCAAAGAGTAAATTTCCCCTTTCGAACTACGCATGCAGGCCTTTGAGGAGACGGAGCAGCGTGTGGACAAGCAGTCCTGTTCTCATGGTCAAAGTGACCGAAGCTTACAGTCATTCCTCTCACGCCCTTCGTTTTCTGGGCGTCAATCCAGACAGCCCCTCTCACCATTCCTGTCGTTCCTAGAGGTGCGATTATCCTGAGAAAGTAAGGGGAACGGATGCGCTGCTCGCTGGAGTGGTCTAGGACTCCATGGCGGCTAATCCTCTTTTAATTAGGCTAAGGAGAGAGGATATGGGACCCCCCTGGCTTAGTCACAGCACATTGACAAAGCACCAAGCTGGGAGAAGTGCACATCACTGACTGCTAGCAGCCTGTTAGGGCCTTACGCTGCCTTCTCATGTGTGAAAAAATGCTCTTCCCTCACCAGCGGCTACCTCGGATTTGACCTTTTCCTTCAGAGCTAAAGATTTTTCTTGAGCTCCGTGTAGTCACAGAGGATGAGTTACAAAACACGCCTGATGCATTACTGCTCTCAGTTTCTCACTCGAGCTCTCTTTCTCTTTCTTCTTCAGTAAATCGCCCATTCTCTCATGCGATCTTCTCTGTTTTTGTCTTGTACCGCCTTAATGATTGCTGACAGAATCCCGCCAAGGTTCTGAGGTCTATAAAAGTGCGCAAATCAATTCTGGTGCATAGAAAATCATCTGCTGTTCCAGGCTTCTGAACACAGTTCGCTGGAGACATACCGAAGCATCATACCGAATAACGCTTTCTATAGATGTACTACACAATTCACATTGTTCCTATGTAGTACAAAATGCTATGTTGTTTCTGAAGTACTTTTTCATGGGTTTTTCAGGAAGCAGGGAAATTGATGCTGATCAAAGCCTGGCTGCATTATCGCTCTTCAAGTGTTCTGCAACAAACGGATGGACAGGTAAATTAAAGTGAATGGAACGAGCGTCACAATTGCACCATTCAAACTGCGATTGCACGGTTTACACACAAGAGGGAGGTATTGCTCCTCAAACAACTGGGACTTGATTGATCTTTTGGTCATTTGGCACTAGATAGGAATTGATCTGTGGAACTATAAAATATGTGGCTTTACTAAAATATGTAAAAAAAAAAAAAAGTTTTTTGATTGAATGTATTTTGTTAGAATTGTGTTTAAAAATAGCTAAATGGGGCATTTAAAGCATTTGTCATTGCAGTTAAAATATTTATGCATTTGTTTTGTTTATTTGCTTACGGTATGCATTATAGGTACATACTTTAGATGCATTTTTTTTTAGATATCTTCTAAATTGCCCTGCTCAAAATGTGTGCTGTCTGAATCTGGGCCCAACACGTTGTACGATATTGCACAAATCCATAGTCTCTGTTGACACAGATCAGCTTTTCTGTTTATTATTCCAGTTACCTGGCTGTGTGCATGGTGCTGGTTGAGGTTTTTCGAAGGCAGAGAGATCCGATTGTATCAGATCCCGCAGGTAGCACGGTAAAAAAAACACGCTACATCCTGACCCGTCTCTTCCAGTGAAATGAGTTCTCTGTCAGTTGCAGGAGATCTAGGGCCCACACAGCTGTTCTCCCTTGAGCTGGCGTAGATGAAACATAAAAGCAAAGCCTATATGAAAAATGCACAGAGCTGTAAAAGACAATGCACTCATCAGGCTCAATACCATGCTGCTGCTGAAAAAGAGAGAGAAAGGGAAGAAGGATAGAGAAAGAGAGAGAGAGAGAGGGACCTGGTTGCCCCGGATGGATCCTCTTTTCAGTGAAATGGGTTTGACGCCAGGTCTGGATGAATGCCTGTGCAAACATTTACACACGGTGCACCATCCACCGATTGCATTACAAAGATTGATAGTTCAGTCGCTTTCTTACCGACTGCTGTTTCACTGGCCTGTGTGAAATCAAACGCAGCCTTGATACAGGAGAATCAGTGGAGAGGAGGAATTGTGCACTGGGAACAGCCGAAGTTGCAATAAAGCAATAATGGATGCCAAAGGACATGCATTTTCCTCTAAGGGCCTTTGTTGTGGTGTGCTGGACAAAAAAATGGACAAAATAACAGTCATAGTCAGTATGCTATGAGAGGATAGAAAGTAACTGACAGCTTCCATTTCTCATTCAATTTTGGGCTTAAATAAAAGCAAAAAATTTAGTCAAATAGATATTTTAATGCTTTTGTGTATACATTGACTTTATAAATAAAACAAGACTAATGTTTTATATAATAATAGTTACTTATTGTTATTATTACTTAATTATAAATATTCAAAATCATTTTCCTGGCAGCTTTATTTGGTGTACTTGCTTCTAAAAAGTACAATTCCACAATAAAAAAAAAATAATAAAAAATTGTAATCCATGGTAATATAGAATTTTATATGTGCCTTGAATATGCCTACTTCACTAGACGGATAAATGCCAGAAGACACTCTAAAGTGTGCACCCAATGGACACTTTACTACCCCACGAGGCTATGAGGGAGGAGTCATCATTTTCAGCATGCATTTATTGCCCTCAGGCTTGAAAAAATTAAATTTTTAGGATCAGACGGGGGCCTTGATTTTTTGCCGTTTTAAGTATACAAGTAACACGGGAGGCTGTTTGTGTACTTTTTATTCTGTCATATACAGTTCTCATGTCATCTACTCGCTCGTAATCCTTCAAAGTGTATGATTCAATAAAAAGTTGAGTCAAGAAGTGTTTTTAAAAACCTTAACAATGCCATATTTTCCTACGCAGTGGCTCCTGAATGGAAAAAAAAAACTGCTTTGGTTGGAAGGTGACCCGGAGCTTTTACCCCAAGCTTTCCAATCCACTACACCAGCCACAGCCAATCAGTTCAAGTCCATGCAGAAACGACTAGAGGCGTAAAAGGCACTCGTGATTTTTCCATCAATATCTAAGCAGTGGATATTAAAAGAGAGCCGAATATGCGAGGGTGAGAACTAGTTGAAAAACGAAGCCGCTCGATTCGGCCGTCGCAGAAAGGCCGGAGCATCTCGAGTGGAAACAAGCGTGTTGATGAGGACCAGTGACCTCTGAGAGGAAGTGTCAGAAAACACGCTGTCCTCGCAAATAATTTGCTAAAACGCAACGGAAGAGCGCTCGAGTCATCATCAGATTAGCCCCCGGTTCTTCCGAACGCATTTCTCTCCCTTCGTAAGGTGCTTGCGTCGTTAGCATTTAGATAGACGAGAGCAGTAAGGCCTGCGTAATAGGCTTCTCCCATCCCTCCTGCTCAAATCAACTGAAGAGAGGAGGATTAAATGAAAAGAATAACAGTGATGATAGCAAGGGTGGGGGAATCAGAGAGACGAGGGAGGGTTGCACGACGCTCGAGCAGCCGTGAGCTCATTAACCGAGGCCTTGACAGAATTGATGTTAGAGGTGATTGGAGATTATCACATTTAGAGAATGCTTCATCCTTCCATCACCTGCACTCTCTCTGTTGCCATCTTTCCCCGCTCTTTCTCTCCATTGCATCCAAGTCAGCTGGCCTGCGCTCAATTCCTGGCTCCGTGGAATCCTGTGGGAGAGGGCTTACGGATAGTATCAGCACGCGCCTGCCCGCTTGATCTCCTAATTCTGCTTCATTTAAACTTCATCAACTTTTCCACTGGACCGGAAGACGAGAAGAATAGAAACAGCTTGCGTCTAGGTTTTTTTTTTTTTCACCTCCACTATCCTTTTGTTGTCAGATCTGATATTACGCCTTCACACCCCAGCGCCACTCGCTCACACACACACACGCACATTGAAACACCCCTTAACAGTATCACAAGATGGAAATGTCTACAGAATGGTTCGAGAGTACTAATCCCACATAACCCTCAACCCCAAACCTCCACCCTCCCTTCCCGGCGCCGTTACCACTTCATCTGGCACCGCACACATTCACATCGGTGAATTCGGTCGCCCCCTCTAGCTGATGCAGAAAATGAGATTACTTTATTTAAATGACTATGATAATAGTGTTGTGTGCCTTTGGCCCCCTGTAAGAGGGGGATTTCTGCTCCACTCATTGTTAGCAATTTAGCTGAGCCGCCTCATCTGCACATACTAACAATGGCGATGTCATACGTACAGGTCTCTACCATCTTTCGCCTCTCGTGATCTTTTTTTTATCCCGTCCCTGTGAGACACAGATGTGGGGGTCCCTCTCATTATTCTCGATTTACAGTCCATACGCAAGGTGGACGATTTGCTCGCCAGGCCATACGGTGATGGGATTCGCATATTGCATTTTAAATAACATAATCCCATCTGTAATCAGAGTTTACGGCTTGTCAAAAGGCTGAAGACTCCTCCATCTCAGTATAAGAGAACAGGTGTCCACTGAGAGCGCCATTGAGGTTTCTGTCTACCAGCAGCTATACAGGTTTTACAAACTGATCTTGTATTTAAATGTGATATTTTTCGTAACCAAAAAGTTGAACTGGTTCTCCTACGGCATTCAGACACTTGGAACAAAGCTTAATCCTGTTTTAACTTGGTAAACTTTACTTTGTTCTAACAAATCTAAACCGGTTATTCTTCTCAGAATTATCTTTAATGCTCTTAAACCCAAATGTTTGTTTCGTTAAACGTTTATTCCTTAAGTACAACTGTATTTTAGAAACATTCAGAAACAACTTTCTTTTTTATTTTATTGAACTTTACTTTAACCAAACTTACAGAGTAACGAGAATCAGCCCATTTTTGTCTCTAGAGAGTAAGTTTTGAAAGATATATTGACTTTATTTCCCATAATTGTGAATATTTCTGGGAACTGAAAATGTATGTCTTGTAATTTTATTGGACTTTATATCTCACAATGTGATCTATAAAGTATCTTTGTTTTATTTGGTGTGGTCGCAGAAGCCAAAATGCAGTTAAAAATTTGAAAGCAAAAAAGGCCATTGTCTGTTGTCAATAGTATACTGAAGTATGAAGCACAGTTCACACAGGAGACACGCTCAAATAAGGATTTTCTGCAGAAAACCTGCAGAACAAGAATGTACTGACAGAAACAAGCTTCCGTAGCCTTGTACCCTGTATGACTACTAGTGCGCAAAAAAAAAAAATGTTAGCACGTACTTTTATGTGGTTTAATTGCATCATGCTTTCAGCAAACTGGCCATTACAGCATATGCCAAAGGCCAAAAATAACCTTTTCTCACAGAGTTTCCGTATCCGAGTCAATGAACACCGTACAGAAAGCCAAATAGTATGTGCATTAAAAAGAAACCATATACTCTGAATAAATGGAAAATATGAACTACAGACATCATCTTGCGATACTTTATTTTGTATGCATATTAAAATTTTACAGTGTGCGAGAAACCACGGGTCAACAAAACATAGTGGCATGCAAAACGGAGGCGTGCGTAATGAAGCTGCATTAAGGGTGCGTGGAACGGCTGCTCTGATAGAGTGACTACCGAGTGCTGCTGTTTGTTACAGAGCACTTCATCATAGGTGGGTTTTTCTGCAGGCCCCCGCGTCCCATGTTCCCGCTCTACCTCCCCAGGCCCCCCGCCGCTTGCGTGATCTATTGCCGTTCCGCAGCATGGGAAGCGATAAATCACCGTAATGCAGACCGCTGATGATCAGGGCTGGGCGCGAGGAGACGAGATGAATCTACACGAGCGGGGTGGGGCGACTGTACAGTAGAGTTTGCTGGTTACTGATGGGGTTTGTTGTTTCACAGTGTGGTACCCTGGCAGGGGTGGAGGCCCCTGGGTATTAAGTACAGCAACAAGACGCTCACAGTTGGTGTGTGTAGCTGGGGGACGTGGATTGGGAGAGGGTGTGTGGGGACACGCAGCCGGACAAGTTGAGGAATGCGACTTTGCCAGGTCGGAATTAGCCTTACACTGATTAAGACACAATACTGCATGTTCTGGTCCGGGCAAAGCAGGGGACGAGAGAAAGATATACTGCTCTACTGGAGTGCAGAAAAAAGGGGGTGGAGGGGGAAAAAAACCCCCTGCAAATATATCCAGTGGGAATAACTAATGCAGCAAGCATGTTACATTCTGCAAGTACAAACAATTAAAAACACATTTATATCAATAGCAGTATTTTAGCCTCATTTTAGCCTGAGCAGAAGCTTCCGTTCAGATAACAGGGCTCCAGGCTGTGAATAAACGGTCGCAATTGCAAATGCGACAAAGAAATAAACATTTGCGAGGATAATTTAAAATCTAGCCATTAAAGAGTCATTTGTTCTTAAAACGGGCATCGCGCTGCATTCATCGTTCACGGGAAACATTGGCACATGCTCTAAAGATGTAATTAGTCTGCAAAACCTTGTGTGTGTCCGATACGGTTGCATCAGATATCTTGGTGGCTTTTTATTGAATTAATTACCTAATTATTTGCATCTTTTAAAGTTCACACCAGAGCTCCCAAAAATGCAATAACCAACATTATCATTATCATTAACAAATTATGCTTATAAACGAGTTGTTTTAAACTAAAAGGTACGTGAAACTGCCTCAAAGTTGCTTGTGGAGTGTAAAAAGGCTTTTATTAAAGTGGTTTGTTTTAATTGGGTAGGTAATGTCTGATTTGAAATAAACTAGGAACTTATTCACAAGTGTTTTTTGTAGAATTAAATTGGCTTAAACCTGTCTTCTGTCAAGAAATTCATCATCGGGCACAATCCAATAGGTCAGACGCAATCTGACATAATGACTTCATCGCATGGCGCAGCTGATTGGATCTTTTTGAATCAGCAGCCAATAAGATTGCTGCTCAGCATTCAAATACTTGACTAGTGCTCGCTGTAAAAACCCTCCACCTCCCCCAGCTCCACCTGTATAGATCTGCTACGGGGTGATTCATGGATGCTATATATTTCATGTATATATGCAGCAGCAGTGTTTCTTCCATGCTCACAGCAGCACTCCGAGTACAGCCATATTTACAGAGCGAGTCATTTGGCTCCTAAAAGTTTCATTTTTTGGAACCAATGGCTCCCTAGTCACTTCCTTGTAGTCTGGAGCTCTGAATGAGCAAGTGAAAATATAGCACACTGAGCTGACTCTTGAGTGGATTTCTTTGACTCACCCTTTGTGATGTGTCACTACACACAACAAATAAAAAAACAACTCAAGTCAGCCGCTTCCAATGCAATAATGTCTCAATATAACTCCTCTTTAGTCCCGAAAACACCACCAAAACCATGACCGTAACCTCACGAAGAAGATGAACCGCAAAACATAGCAGAGCTTGTCTGTTTAGTCTAGGTGCAGTTTCAGAGTGTTTCATCAGTGTGAAGGTGAGGAGTGGCGGCGAGGGCTTCTGTTGACATTAGTTTACACGCTGTTTGCTGCTTGTTGCACGTCTTGCGCCGGATGCCTCAAAGCTCACTTCATCAAATCAGACAGAGGCGCCACGTTGAGTTACAAAAAGAGGGGAAAATAAAGAGGGAGAGGTGTGTGGGGAGAGAAATCGAAGGTTTTGTTGGTGATGTAACACCTCAGGTCGAATTGAGATGCCTGAGGCGGATCTCAGGAGCAGCTTTAAACTTCTGGTTTTCGATTCCCACTCCCGTTACACTGAAGGGTTCAGCTCTCTCAACACTTAAAGAGAAAACTTTATTTGTGAGAGAAATTAAGCCCTGAAATTAGGCTCCTGCTGCCAAAGGGATCACTTAGCTTGACGACTCCATACATTTTAGACATTGTCGCTGATGTTAAGTCGAATTGATGAGTTAAAAAAAAAACATTAGCTCTAGCTTTTTTAAAATGTATTTATTTATGATGCTGTAGTACATTTCATTCTGTTTTAAAGTGAAATATTCGTTCACTGGTGTAAACATGAATAAAAGTTAGATTACATCATGGAATGTGATGTAACTTAGTGGGAAAATGACTTATTTGGTTGCACATGGTCTAAAATTGACACTCGCCAAGTACCAAATGGGTCAGAAGTGATCCTCGCTGCTTGGGAATTGAATTAATAAATGCAACATACTATAAAGTCAAAGTCTTAACATCTTCCACAATTTCAGTAAAAAATTTAGCATCAATGTACATAAATAATTTCCGCTTTTGTTTGGTTTTTGTAGTAGTTTAATGAGCCACCCAGATAAAAAAAAAATCCTAACAGGTCTCTTTATGTTATCTGTGGGACCGTGAAAGTGATTTCTGCTGTGATGATCTGAGCTGACTGTCACAAATATTAGAGAGAGGAAAAAAAGCAAATAATTAATTGTCATTTGCACAAAGCGTTTACTTTAAAATATTACAAAATAAAGGTTTAATGAAATATTTATGCCAATCATAACTCAATTTAGCCGCCATCAGCCAGTGTGGCAAACGGTCAACTTATAGCCCTGCCTTTGCCAGTTTAAAAAGATTTAGCCCATACTCTAGTCTAATCTAGCCGAAACTGTGCAAAGTTTACAGAAACTACATCGTCAGAGGTGTTCAGGCTCAGTGTTTTCAATCTTTAAGCTGGCCTAATCTTGAGAGGTGGAACACCAGCTCATCCTGCTGTTTCCCCCTTTATCCCTTCATTGTGTCGCCTTCTCCTGCCACCCCTCCTGGAGCGTACTAATTCCCTTTTGATGAGGCGTGCTAAAGAAATCCTTTTTCCATGCTTTAATTCCCCTCTGGCTCTCTAAGCAGCGGCCGGGGTAACAGATTTCAGGCCCTCTGCCGTTCTCCTCGTCCCATAATAGAAGCCATCTCATTAGGACACTCTGTTTCACCTACGCTGTCCACAGGACAGGTCAAAACACAGAGAAGGACTTTCTATTTAATACATACATCACAATAACCACCTTTCTTTCTCTTTGTGTAATGGAGTATCCGCTCCTTGTGCTTACAGTGTCTGAGTGTTTTATCGGGATGGTAAGTAGCTCGTCCATTTCTCTCTCCGTGTCTGCAGCAGGCCAGGTTATTAATGAGCAGCAGCTGGGACCAGTGCAGGTACACGCACAGCCAGACAAAGCCCAATATATAACCGTGAAGCTATAAAAAACGAGCTGATGTAAATGAGGAAGAAGGCTGGGCCCGTTCTCGGAGCGGAGCAGGACACTGTTGAGACTGAGGAGGAGAGTCACAGGTCAGGTGAAATCGCCGGCACATAAAGGGCCACTTAGCAGGCGGAGGGCGACCTGGACACTTCCCCCCCCCGTCGGCCGCAGAGGTCATAGGTCAACCCTTGAGAGGTGTAGTGGCGCATCTCTCAGATAGACTTTTCCAGCCTCGCTTGTGGCACTTAGCCAAAGGTGACAGCTGCGTGAGGAGCAGGGACGTGTTCAATCAAATGGGAGGGTGCTTCGTAGCCTCGCGCCGTTCGGTTAAAGTGGCCGTATATCACAGCTAATCATGACTTCGGCTGCTACCTGAAGATTATTCAATCCCGAACGCAGCACTTGCCCCCCTTATTCTTCTTCTTTTGTCCGGCGGTGAATCATTTCGGACCACCTTTTGGGGTCAGAGAGAAAATAAGCATGGCGGCATAAACAAAATCCGCAACTAGGTCAGCTGGCAACCTGTCCGCTACATCAGCACCAAACTAACCGACTCCAGGAGATACGCTTGGAGTTCAACCTCGCGATGGCATGGAAAGCGCTAACAATGCAGTTTATAGCGGCTGGTGAAATATATGATAGCACGGAGGGAAGTTTAAGAAGGTAAATGATATTAAGATGCAGAGAGATGATGTCAGAGCAGGCAGAAGCTCATTTGTAGTGCAGGGGCGTCGTACGGGCTTACTCAGACACATGCTCCCAATTAGCTGGCCTTCCTCATGTAAATGCCCTATAAATTATCCCCCGTGCTACAGGATTAGGTGCTCATAAAGGGAGTTAGCATCTCAATAAAGAGACAGGTTTGCTGCAAGAGCAAATTAGTGGAACGGAGAGACTGAGGGTGGGAGGGAGATGCGGCGGAAAACAGTGCGAGTTTGTGTTGATTTGTGGTGTTTATGTTTATATTTGCATATCATCTGTTTTATTATAGATCAGTAACGGGAGGGGTCACAGTGAAATTGAAGTTTAGTCTGCCTGTGGTATTTCATTCATGTGCTTGAGCTATAAACAAATGAACAATGTCATTAGCCCTGGAATACCTAGAAAACGCTGAAAGACCAAACATGATAAATGAATAAACATGTCTAGGAAGGAACGGTTAAAGGATAAGGATCCGTGTATCTGGTTTTAAAAGCTCTGCCAGTGCGTAGACACTCGTGTTGGCATTCAGCAGCTCTGGGTGCAGAAACGGACACCTGACCTGGCAGTAAGGGGAGAACGGTGCCTCAGGTGTGGGCTAAACATCAGTGCCCAGAACAGCCACTGGAGAACCACACGCCGATATATTTATCTCAGAGTAAACTCGGATATACAATCCCAAATGCTGGGTCATTCTACTAAACGGGTGCTGTTTGTGTCCGTTGTATACATGTGTTAAAATCACTTAAGAAATTAATTGGTGAAGCTTACTTTTAGTATGTGTCATATAGATTTCTTTGAACACATCTAGTAGCACAATTTGGTTGTTATTTTTCCCCTTTTGACATGAAGCCTTTTTGAACTATCCCCAATGTCTCCTTTACTTATTTATATATGCTTTTCTTTAGAGATTACTAAAAGTTCCCCAAATGTGCATCACTATATCTTTCCCTATATAAAATAATTAACTCTCTGTATTTAATAATAATAATAAAAACTTGGCATCGTCAAAAACTGAACTCCTCAGGGACAAACAAGGAGTATGTTTTTTTTTTTTTTTTTTTTTTTTTCAGTATGGGATGATATTGAAATATCAACCCTTTTATAATTTTGTATGATTATGTCAAATTAAACTACAGCTCTATCAAGCCTGTAACCATTACTTTTTGTTTAAAATTTAAAAAATCAAAATTTTTTTGTACTTTAAAGTACATATTTGTACAGTGTTAAAGTGAACATATTTCACATAAATGATAAAAGGAAGAAAGTTATTCGTGAGGTAATTAGTAAATCTTTAAGCGACTTCTTTGTTTGTCTAAACATGTTTGTTTGCTGTTTCCAAAACAAAGGCAGTCTGACATTAATCGACACAGTGATGTATTAAATGCAGGGAATTATTAAGCTTGGCACTGGCCAGACTGTTAATCGGGACATGGGATACATTATTGTCACTTATATACTGCCAACTATTTTAAAGCAATCAAAAGAAACCTAAATCTTACTTGGCTTCCTTTAGTCACTAAATTAAATGACGCAAAACATAGTTGCACACACACATAAAATGCGTCTAATAGGGATATCCTTTAATTATAGTTCTCTGGTAGACACACACAAATTCGCAGCCAGCAGGACCATCTTCTTTAATTACGTTTTGTCTACTCACGCACACACACACAGACCTCAAAGGGTTTATGAATAAACGAAAGGTGTGGTTGGATTAAGTTAATGCCAGGCTCTATTTTCAAGAGCTGCTGTGTCCAGATCAGGCACCAGATGGCGCTGTGCTGGCAGTGCCAGGAGATAATGGGGACAGATCGGGCCGCATTACTGCCCATTATCTTCTAATTACTTGTGCGAGGAGCGCTGATCCTGGCGTTTGTGTAAGGAGAAGGCAGAGCCCGGATTACTCGCACTTTCTCCTCGGGGACTGCAGAGATTCAGCCAGGCTGGTGGGCTACAATGAGATCTAAAAGAGAACAATCCCTCTCGCTTCCTCCCTCCTTTCTTGCTTTCTCTCTCTAAAGAACAACAGATCTCTCCATCCAGATGTCTTCGTGACAAGCAGAGTCTTCAGTCAGTGACTTGCTATCTCGGTTTCACTGTCAATCATGTACTTTACTTTATAAAGCCGTGGTTCTCAACTAGTGGGTTGTGACCCAAAAATGTGTCACAGGTCTGGTTCTGGCAAGGCTAGACAGCAAGGATAACCCAGTGACCCGGAACCAGTCTGAGAGGGTTTGTGGATCTTGATCAGTTGGGTCAGTTGATTCTATACACATGAATTTATTGATTTATTTGTTTTGTCATCATCAGTTAAAATGCACTGGAAACGACTAATGGCTAATTCATGTTTTGCATGATATTAATATTTAATTTTTCCCTTTTTTTTTTTTTTATTCCTTTTTTTTTTTTTTTTTTTTGGAGGTCAAAATTGGCAGCTTTTAGCAGTTCTAGAAAAACATTTCCATTGTATTATTATTTTCTCCATAATTAAGATTACACAGTATTACATTTAATTTCAATATAACACACATGTGGCGAATACAAACAAACACACACACATTTGTGTAGATATATACATTCATATATGTGTATGTGTGTGGGTTTATGAGGACACAAATTTGTATAATGACATGGGTATGACATACAATATATAGGTGTTTTATGAGGACATTTTCAGAGTCCCCGTAATTCAAAAGGCTTAAAAACCATACTAAAAATGCACATGGTTTCCTGTAAGGAGTAGGTTTAGGTGTAGGGTCAGTGTGAGACAATACCACATACAGTCTGTACAGTATAAACACCATTACACCTACAGAGAGACCCCATAAATCACAAAAACCAACGTGTGTGTGTGTGTGTGTGTGTGTGTGTGTATACACACATATATTTATAAATACACACAGCACACACATACCTGTTTTTAAATGTGTGTGTATATATCTTGCATTATTTGTGCACAAATATATATTTTGGCTGTGAGCACGACAGATTGTGTAACCTGCTCACCGTTAACAAAACAATGCAAGCTAATATAGAAAATATCATATTTATTTTGTCTAGTAATAATGTGATATTGTTTTGGGTCTTTACAAATGTAAAAACTGTGTCTTGACACAAAACCAGTGCTGTAGACCACACAGAGCTCTACAGAGCACCTGCTGTAGAGAGAACAAAAAAACATCTCCTGATCATGACCCCTTGCTCCCTTTCATCCCACATCTAGTCTAGAAAGCTAACAGAGCTGCTTACCCCTCACTGTTGGAGGCTATTTTAACCACTCATAGACCCGCTTTCCAGCACTCACTAATCAGACCCGAACCATGGTGTAAAATCAGGTTGAAGGGCAGCTCATACATTTAAGGGGACTGAATCAGAGCAAAAGCGTGACTCTAAAAATATAAGAGGAAAGGAAAGCAAGCAAGCGCTCCCCAAGGCCTCCCAGAGGAGGCTGCTAACTGCTCAGAGGCATATGGCTAACCATGTGCTGGCTCCCCCACGCCTGCTCTTAAGCTCCACAAGAGCCCAAAGCTCTTCACTTCATTACCAGCGTTTTGTACGGCATCCACCATTTGCGCATATTAATATCTACCAGGCATGCAAGCCGAGGAAATGGCAGAGTCGGCTCTGCCAAAGTCTTAAAAAACAGTTTCTTCAGGAAAAGAAACTCGATAAGAATCTCAGGGCACCGTTTGTGGGTTTATTCGACGGTTTATCCAGGCAGATTGCAAATTATTGAGTCAGCTACACTGAATTGGATGCCGATCCTTAGAGTGGATGGGGGAATGATGCGTACGTTCACGTCCTGACAGTGCATACGTAAAAGACAGGTGTTTGTGACCTTGACTGCATTTTGGATCAAAATATTCTGTGTGTACATGGGCGAAATAAACAAAGGGTTTAAAATCGAATAATCTTAAAGTGACAGTTCACTCAAAAATTCTGTGGAACATAGAAGATATTTGATCAAACGGTTTGTCTGTTCAGTGGAAGTCAATCGGGTCTGGACATCATTGTGTTCCACAAAAAGATTAAAAAAAAAAAACATTCTACAGATTTGGTACAGCATGAAGGTGAGTAAATGATTACAGAATGACATATTTTCAACGGTATTCCTTCAAACGGATGCACACATCAGATTTATACGTGTTCAAGAAGATGGACTGTTTACACTGTACGTGTACCTATTATGCACATGCATGAGTGTGTGTGTGTGTGTGTGTGTGTGCACACGTGTATGTGCCCATTGCGTCTGGTTCCTGCCTCCGACTGACATGTAATAAAACATGCCGCTGTGTTGTTGATCAATCTCAGCGGCTCGCCGGCCGCACAGCAAGGGCATGTACATGCAAATGAGAATAGCTAAATACCACTGAGGGGGTGGGAGAGAGAAGCAATCACTTCATCTGACAAACCACGGGGAAAGGAGGAGGGATGGGGGATATATAGAGAGAGGTATATGCAAAGTTGAGGGAATACAGAGAAGGACGGGTTGCTAACGAGCATATGCACTTAATTACACAGAGCCTTATGGGGGCAGTGGATGTGCACACGGGCCTTTCTCGGGCCGCTGGTGGGAGTGGCAAAGTGTTTTGTGGGACACTGAGGCCTTTGTGAGTTTATTGAGAGAGTCCCGGAATGAACTCTGCCACACAGGGGCGGCAGAAAGCCCTAAAGCGAAAAGCATCAGGGTCATGTTTGCTTAAGAGCATGCAAAGGAGAGAGAAAGTGAGAAAAAAAAAGTGTACGCTTTTGTTTGCCAGTGTGTGCGCGTCTGAAACCACCCTAGTGACCATAAGGTCAGCTAATCTCAAACGCCAGAACAATCCCAAAAGTACACAAGCGGAAGAAAGGGAAGAAGGTGGCGAGAAGATTGAGAGATGAGCATTCGACATGATAATGATGTGAGAAGAACGCTTTCTTTTACAACTCTGGGAACTAAAGGGAACTTTGCCCCCTGTCTTTCATTCGCCAAACCTTGATTCCTTATGAGGAGTCAATCCTGGTGGCTCTCTCTCTCTCTTTGCATGTCTAAGTGAGTCCATAGACACATTATTAAAATACAATAGGATCAATCTATGGGCTTTTGGCCCAAATAATCTCTTTTTTAAAGCCTGCAGCCTTTCTGCCCTTATCTCTTTTCTTCTTGTGCAGATTCTGTTTAACTTTGGATTGGAACGCGCATTGGACCTGTTTGCGAGTAAATCTGGAGTTTGAGAGCAGGTGAACTGAGGAGGAACGCAATTCAGTTTAAGCATTTTGTGAGTGATAAAAAAAAAAAATCACATGTTGTGGATGCTGGTGTGCTGGGATCCTGGCTAAGGTTTACATCTAATTAAATCAACAATATGTATGTAATATATTTTTCTAAATAATTGTGGTCTATTTTAATATTTCTAAATACAAAGCTGCCACAAAGGTTCTTCAGAAATCTTTCTAAACATGCTGATTTAGTGCTCAAGTTTCCTGTCACTTTTGGTCAATTGAATGCATCCTTGCTGATTAAAAGAAAGAAAAACGGCACTGACCCCAGACCTTTGAATGGCAGTGTACATGCCGGTCAATCCGTTACACAATTATAAACCTGCTTGGAAATTCATAGTGGTAGGCTAAGCTGGTCTTTTAGCAGTGCAGGCAGAATCCTAACATACGCAAAATTGCTTTACTCTAGTCTAAATCCAGCTCTGTGCTGGAGAATACATTCATCAAATGAAGAGTCACAGGAACTAGGCTAGCCGCATATTAAAGGGATAGTCAGCCAAAAATGTAAATTCTGTCTGTTCCAAACTGACGGAGAGCTCAAAACATGAGTTTGTGAAGAACATACTGCCTACTTATTTCAATATTATGAAAGTGAATAAGAGTGAAGCTATCAAGCCCAAAATGAAGCAAAAGCACTGGGAAAGTATTACGATAGAGGTCCATCTGCCTTTTGCAGTATATTCTAAATCTTAAGGTGTTTAAGTAAACATGTAAGTTAATTTAATAAGTGTTTTAATAAGTAATTGTTGTATTAAATTGATATTTTGATATTGTGCCGTCCTGAGAATTGGAGAAGGCACATGAGTCAGACCTTCTCAATGAATCACCTCATCCATTTAATAATTCAAAATAATTTTATTCAGTTCAAGTTCAGCTCACTGACATTTTTCCTAAACTGAATACACTTTTTATTCCCCAGTGAAACCATTTGACCTTGTTTATAATGAACACCGTGTATTACTAATTTTTGCGGCGTTTTGACACACACACAATGTTGATCACAAAAATGTGATGCTTTATTGAATTTTGGACAGATGAGGGATAGACTTACAGACTTTACAATTGCATGTACTGTGTATGTACTATTCCACATCACATGCCAACTTTCAAAGTTTTCCGGAAGATGTTTCATCAGCTGAACAGTTGTTAAACAACCGTACAATCCATTGAACGCACCGTACTTCTATATCAGTCTCATTTTCATTCCTGCCAAAGATTTAAAGGTGCCATAGAATGCATTGAGAGAATATTTTAAATTGTTCTCTGATATGTACATAGAAGGTATGTAGCTCA
>JAUMHQ010044210.1:0-22273 GCA_032361165.1 Enteromius paludinosus | reverse complement strand
CCTACATCTTGGATGCCCTGGGGGTAAGCAAATAAACATCAAATTTTCATTTTTGGGTGAACTATCCCTTTAAAGGCAGTTTTCTCAATATTGAGATTTTTTGGCACCCAAGATTCCTGATTCCATTTTTCAAATAGTTGTATCTTGGCCAAATATTGTCCTATCCTAATACACCGTACATCAATAGAGAGTGTATTTATTCAGCTTTCAGAGGCTCTCAGAGGACACTTATTACTGGTTTTGTGGTCCAGGGTCATAAATGCCATTTCAATTCACAAAAATTACTTTGTATTGCACTTTTTTCCCGCAATAAGTATAGTTTCAGGGATGTTTGTATTTTGTCATTCCCAGACCTATAGGCTATGTGGGTTCATTTATTCGTCTTTATATATATTTATATATATGGTTTACATTAATTCAAATCAGTTTTCAGAAAGCACAATGTTATAACCGCAACATTTTTATCTCTCAAAAATAACATTTTGGCCCCAGTTTGTAAGTCTTTAAAAGGATCTTCTTTTGCATTAGACTGTAAAACCCTTTTTAGTGTGTATTTTGTATGTAATGTCAAACATTTCTTTTGTTATTGGTCATGTGCGGCCTATTGTCCCCTGTGAGAGCAGCAAAGAGTGTGGATTAACCTCTGACGGTTTAGATTTTCATGTCATAAATGAACATGCCCTCTTCTAACTCAAAGGAAGTGCTAAGCGTGCATTGACGTTTGACGACAACGGAGTCATTGTGAATGCATCCTGTCGCGGTGTTGCACAGTAATTGATAAAGTCTGGAGTGGAAGGTGAAGAGACATCTCAGCAGGAAAGACCGTGACGAGAGCTGTTGATCTGCCCCACGTGTCATCTTACATTACACGCCTTAAACAGCCACTGACACTCCCCCTGTTTAGAGGTACTCTCGCATGGACATTAATATTAATATTGCCACAAAAAACACACTGACAGAATAGAGCATGTGGGAGATTTCTGCTTAGCTTTCCTCTGAAACCTAACATTGAAGGTGTTGTCTTATATTTGAGTGACAGGAACATTTTTAGTAGATGTCCCAACATTCATTGCTTCACAGCTGGCACACTATTTGGTGAGGTTCAGACACCAGTAGTTTCTCATAGCCAGACGGTTGACATGCACCGCTTTTTGAACGTATATAAAAACTTCCTCAAGATTCTAGTCACATTTAACTTTTAAATGCAGGTATATGAAAAATGTTATTTACAGGTTTATTAAAATTTTGCTCCAAATATTTTCAATCCGCTAAAAGATGTAACTAGGATGGATACTTGTAATTTCTCAAACATAATTTTAAAGCGAGTTCATTTATATTTGTGTTTCACCAATAGGCTTTCTGAGTTTAAGGAATATAATTAAATGCATTTTTTAAATACTTTTTAAAAAATATCCTACAATGTAAAAACATACTGTAGTAAAACTATTTCACATCAGTGTCTAGATGTACAGATACTGTCAAATGTGGGTAGACTGATGTAACTCAAAAAGTGAGTTATGCACTCTTATTTATTTATTTTTTTCTCAGTAAAAGACATTTTAATAATCTAAAGACATTTTTGGCACTATAAAGAACCTTTTGTCCAATGAAAATGTTCTATGGATGTTAAAGGTACTTCATGGAACCATAAATAACATTGATTATTTTCAGGACCGTTCACTAAAAGGCCCAATTATTTTAGCATTGATGTAAAATTGTAAGCTTTGTTTTTAGGAGCATGCATTAATATCTAGTTTAATTTACAGTATAAGGATCTAAGGAAGCCACGAACCTGGTGCATCAGTGTGACGCCTGGTTGGTCCTGGAAGCTGCATACCGCCATCCAATCAGGGTAAAACTAGCCATTTTTTAAAGAGCTATCAGAAGCTCATTGAATGAACTGTGGGTGGTCTGACTGTTTCAGTTCCCGAATCAGTCCGCTTCACACGGACAAATGCTGAGAATGGCTCTTTTCCTCAATGCACAGTCATCGCTCTGGCCGTCAAACCATCTCATACTTGCATCCCACTGAATAAACGTGACACAGAACTTGGCACCATTAGTTTTAAGTTGAATCCCCCATGCAAAACTCAGAGTCTGAGGGAAATGGGGGTTGAGGGGGTGTGATTTGGTGTGAATGGCAGCACTGGCCCTGAGGCGGTGGCTCAGTGTTGATAAGGAGATTAGTCCCCGTAGAGCCTCATCGCTCCTCACAGAGAAATTAAAGGCTGCCAATTCCTCTCTCACCTGTCCCCGTGACAGCTCTCTCGGCCCTAATCCCTGTCCTACTCCAAAGAAGCATTTATTAAGAAATTAAGAGGCCTTGTGTCGGCCCTGAGCAACTCCTCTCCTCCCCTCCGCAGTCGCAGTCAGGTTGGTCTTCAAAAAGTTGTCTCGATAGCAGTGACAGGGTGATTATCAATGAAAAATTATTTAACATCACCGCAGGGCCTTTTCTCTGACAATGCCTAATAAGTCACAAGGGTAGATATCAATCAAACCAAGCCGGCCTGGATGTAGTAAATATTCCCCCAAGTTCAGGCAAATTACCTTGATTATGTGGAGGCTCTGCATGGGGCAGCTGTAGGGGAGAAGACCGGCTCTGGGACGAGACCAGTGTGTGTGTGTGTGTGTTTTGGGGAGTTTAGCAGGGAGGAAGCGACTGGGTCTGTTTGCTAATAAATGCAACAGCATCTGAGAACCAATTAGAATCAGCCTTTTTCATTTACTTTAATTGCCAGTTTACTGTATCAGGTAGATTGAATTTATTATAATATCTTTAATAATGATTTTAAGATTTATAACTATTACAATTAAAACTACACTTTACACGGTAGAACAGGGAAGACATATTCACTGTTGATTAGACGTTTTCCCTGAATAAACACTTAATTGGCTGCTTATTAGTAGCTAGTAAAGTGGTTGAGGTTAAATTTAGGGATGTGAAATGTGGTCATTCAATAATGCTAGTAATATGCATGCCAATAAACGAGTAGTTTACAGTCAGAACTGCTCCTTAAAATATTGTGTTGCAGATTTAATAAATAATTAAATATTTATTTCCCAATGTCATGTGTGGTCATAATAAAATGTATTGCATAATGTTTTAAATCATTTTATAAATAAAATGTCATAGTTTGTGCATTGACACTTCAGCAATAAATGCTGTAATACAATGTATGCATTTTTTGAATGCAATTCAAATAAATTAAAATATTAATTTGTACATTTGTGCATAAAACATTTTCTTAATGTATTTTAGATGGAAAACATTTAATGGAATGAATTTAATGCTACTTATTTATTTCAAATTTTGAATGACATTTTATGTATATATATATATATATATATATAAAAGCATCCAGCTTCAATAAAAGGCTATTATTTCAAGTCATTTTACCAAGGCAAGAAGTGAACTTTTATCTGGGGCTATATTGACGGCACTGCACCGGCTCTCTCGTCTTCCTGCCCACACCTTGTAACCAAATCAAATTTATCCTCTTCAAATAATTGATAAATTAACTGTCATCGGCTTGCTGTCGCTCCAATGATCCACCCCCCGTCGTCACCGAATCTATCCCGCGGCCAAACGCGCCCAGCCATTAGAAAATTACTCACGGACACCTCGCAAGATGACGGCCATCTTAATGACTCAAACAAAGTCCTGAAGCATGGTGATTGACACATTTAGGACTGCGAAATTCTCACGTCACACAATGCCAAGCGCTCCCCTTTATGTTCTTCCAACGGCGGAGAAAGCGCTCTTGTGCCGCTGCCATTCGTGTCTTCTCTTCCAGCATCTCTCTGCCTCAGGCCAAAGACTACCCACATTGTAATCAGTCCAAATTAACCACAAATAACAACCAGCGCTACCGATACAGGCCTTTGAGCGCGCCGGCTCACTCTGGTGATTAAATGGGGTTTGGGGGCTTATTTCATTGTTATAATGCGGCGTTGATTTCGGGCAAATCGGTAATGGAGAAAAGAATGGATTTGAAATAAATCCCTGGTAAGTAATCACGGTACACAAACGTGTTTGCCTAGAGGAAGTCTGGCCCAGGTCTGGTGACACGACAACACCCGGTAATGAAAGCAAAGCTGTTAATGTGGTTTTCTTCTGTTAAATTGATTCCGGAATTTCGAAGAGAACATTATCTAATGAATTTACTCTGAATAGAAAGCAATTAAAAGGACACATCAGGCTGATTAACCCCAATGTCACCCATCAGCCACAATTGATGTACACTTTTAAATGATTTTCATAAGAAAAACTGGAGCAGATTTGCTGTCTTTCTGCCCTCGACTAATCCAGACAAATTAATGAACAAAAAGTTAATTTCTGTGATGACCCTGTTCCACTCTGACCTGGATTACTCCGGTTCCTAATGCGGCCCGTGTCACAATGTTAAGGACTAATCAGCTTTTTTTCCTCCCCTTTTTCAATCAACTCATTACCTTCCACTAGAGCCGGGAAGCAAGTTCGGGATTTAGTTAACCTGACATTTTCGGGCACCGCTGTAAACAAGCTTAAAATGAGCTTCTTCTGAGCCGGGCAATTTATTTTCCCCTCTCCGCTGGAATGAGTTGACGGGGTCTGATAGTGCCGGAATTGGCCTTATTATTTAATTAATAAGCTTTTCTCTTTCTCTTTGTGGTATGACCTATATTCATCAACTTGTGTTAATAGTTCACCCTCTATAAAATGTTTGATTTTCATTTTTAATTGAGTTGAGACACTTCCCCGCTTAAAGAACTTCTTCTTTTGCCTCCAAAAAGCCAATAAGCGTGGAATAATGAAAAGACAGGATGTGAGCTATTTACACCGCGGACTGATTAAAGTTCCCTGACACAGCAAGATCCAAAATTATTTTTTTTGCTACTGCTACTGTAGAAGCTAACTATTTATAGCTGAAAGTGAAAATGCATTGATTACGATTGATGCATATTACATTAAAAACTACAGTGGGAAAATGAAAACCTTTGGGTTTCTAGTGAAAGTCTTTTTTCTTAACCTGAGCCAGACAGTAATGTCTTGTGCTTTTTCCACAGCTGGTTTGATGCACGTAATTCATGCAGTGACCTTCAGTATTAAGAGAAGACAAAAAAAAAAAAACTGCAAACAGACGCAGTTGTTCTTTTCACATTATACTGAGGATGCTGTGAGAACAATCTACTTCAGGAAGGAAAATAGGACATACGGTGTACGTAAATGATGATTATAAAATGACATTATGCAATACTCACCAGCGTTAATGGGTCAGTGATGTAACAGTCGCATTTGATAGATACTGTAGATAAATTACTTTTTACAAAATAAAACGAAAATTTTTTTTTATAAATAAATAACAAAAATGCATGCCATTCATAATTTCAAAACACATGATCATATTTTTGATCATTTCTGACACAGGAAAATATTACTGATTGATTCAACTATCAAAACAATTGATCCATTTAAGGTGTGGTGAAAATATTCTATATCATCTGATGTTTGTATACTCATGATATCAAAAAGGTTTTAATATTACAGGGGGTCAATAAGATTTTTAAAAACATGTTTGAAAAAAAGCATTAAATGTTTGATCATTTCTGAAACAAAAAATGATGTGTAAATAATTACCAAGTGTACATTTCTGCATTCACAGGGTATGCTCTTACTTTTTACACCCCTTGCCATTTTTAGACTCATTAAAACCTAAAGGCTTTCAAACAACACTTGACACATGCATTTGAAACTGGCAGATATAAAACACGTGTTATGCTCATTATTTAAAGAATACGTCCGTATCAGGCCAGTGTGCGAGCGTGAGAGCGATATGAAACGGCCGGAGCGAGTGTGTGTTTCCTGCACGGGCTCAAATTAAAACATTTCCAGCACTGACATCCTCTGCTCACCGCGGTGTCATATTGACTGCGATTTCGCTATCAGTGGCTCGATACCACCCAAAAATCGATACGCAGGGAGAAGTTTCGCCCGCATCTTTTTTCCACTTGACAAATCCTTTAGCGAGCAGCTAGTTTATTCAGCACCGGCCATGGCCATTAATGCCTGTGTCATGTTTTTCTGCACTCATCTCCATGGCCTGCTGATAATGATTTTGTATCATGTTCGGCTTGTCATGCCTGTCAACTGTGTAGAACCATTTGACCAGAAGGAGGGGAAAACGTAGGCTGGACTATTGATTCCAGCTTCTCCATGTCACTTGTTCACCAGGATTTAGCTATTGATGAGGCGGAGAGGGGAAACAAGCTCGCTCCCCAGTGGCCGACTTACTAAGGAGAGTAAAAATGCAAAGTTGGGGGAAAATATTCAGCTGGAGTCCGAATCCGAGGGATTCCTCCATCGATTGGAACGCACCTTCATGTCGCTTTTCCTCCCTCTCTCTTTGTCAGCCAGATAAATCGTCACCGTTCGAATGGTTTATTCACCGCTAGCGCCATAGGTAGCTGTAAACGATGGATTCCCGTACGGGATAAATTAGATCCCGAAGTCACTCGGATGCTGTCAGGACTGCCAATGTGTGCAGAATTAATAGCGATTATCAAATTTGGCCTCACACCAGCTGAAGGCGCATGGAGGAGTTTAGTCATCCCTAGCAGTTGATCTGTCAAGAGTTTGTTCATTATTAGAGACCAGAGCAGGCATTTGTCCATCACGAGTAATTGAGTCACATGTCACAAGGTCAACACGAACAGCCCCGCATGATTACGGCGCTCCGAGACTTCCCCGGAAGAAGCGGCCCGCTGATTTGACCGGTATCGCTTTGAAATTATCAGCCCGAAACCGATTGTCCAGTGAGAATATAACATTATAGAAAGAAAAAAACCCATTCAAGTACATCCAATTCATCATGTAATTCTCCTTTTGTCACGACTCTTCCTCTAATCTGATGCAACTTTTAAGAGCTGGAAACTCCAGCATTAAGAGCGAGAGAAAAATGCACTTAAAGTGATAAAAATCCACCCCGACGAATGAAAAAATGTACTCGGTTATAAAATAGGACGAGCGAGGTAGGATATGTTATTCGTCTCTACCTCTTTTTTCAGTCAGTATCGTTCACAAACATCAATCCCGTGCTCTGATACTGTATTCACCTCATCCAGTGCTGAGATTACATTTAGATATGGAGGAGTCTCTCAGTTTCAATCCAGCTTATCTCGTTCTCCACACAGCACAAACAAACCCTTCCTCTTCACTTCTCTTCTCTGTCTCAGGCCTTGTTCCACCCGAGCATGTTGGGTACACGGGTCATGCGTGGCCTTGTAGGGAACATGAAAGCTGAACTGCCCCTGAATATCATTACATGTGGCATATAATTAGTGATTTCCTGGGTGTTATGAAGTACAAGTACGTGCTTTGCTAGCCTTTGACATCAACAACAAATGAAATGGGATGTTTTCTTCTCTCTGTTATGCAACTTGCTGCATATTCTGTGTAATCAAATAAAAGTTTTATTTTTCTTCACAGAACTCAGAAAAAAAAGTGCCACTGTTTCCTTAAGAATATTAAGCAACACAGGTTGACAATAATAATATAATATTTTTTGTGAGCTGCAAATCAGCGTATTAGAATGATTTCTGAATGACCATGTGACACTAAAGACTGGAATAATGATGCCAAAAATGCAGAATTGCATCACAGCAAAAAAAATACAATTTAAAATATATTCAAATAGAAAACAGCTATTTAAAATATTTATAATATTTCACATTATTGCTGTATTAAGCCGTATTAAGCATAAGAGACTTCTTTCAAAATCCATTAAACTTGAAATACTAAACTGTAAAAAACTTTGAAAACTACGGTAAAAACCTGTTAAATGGTACAAACTGACATTCCCAGAATTGACTGCATTGCATTTTAAAATTCTGTTTGAATTTGATGTTTTTTTCTTGGAAATAACTGTTTCTTCTTAGTCTTTTCTGTTTTTTAGGATTGTATGGTACATGTAATGTTGTTAAATTATGATGGTGTTTAGTGTTTGTGTGAATGACAATGAGCACCTTCATATCTAAAAGATGCTTGTAATGGGCTTTGGTTCATCATGTGACTTTCTCATCATCACCTGCGTTTGGTGGTTATTAGTCTCTAGCAAATGTACAAAACAGATTTCAGTACTTTTATAGGCTGGTATATTAACGTCATATCAGTTAATGAAATTACGGTATTTAACTGTAATTTTAACTAAAATGTTACCGCATTTTTTACAGTCTAATTCCGGCAACCACAGCTGCCGTTTTTTACTGGAAACTTTATGGAATTTCTTTTACAGTGTAGTGTACAGTTACATGGTTGCACTTTATTTTCGGTGTCTGTCACTTTTTTATTAGTGAAACTGGATAATCAATGTTAAATGTTTTAAATGTAGTGCAGGAATTGATTTTATTTATCGTTGCACACGGTTGGAGGGTTTGAAAGCCCGCAACATCAGACAAAAACTAATTAACGAGCAAGCTACTAAATGAAAGGATGAAAGATTATCAAGACAAACTGGCATTGATGAATCCTTCACAATAAGACCAGGAACTTGCATCAATTTTGTTTGCGTGTGGAGTTTAACGTTCGGTCACATTAACAAATCAAACGCTTCTCATTGTTCAGCAACTGAGCCCTGATGACAGTGCGAACTACACCAGTGTGTGCAGATTAGACAGTCAGACCAGATGTCATTTACAAGTCTTTAAGATAAAAAGGTGCAGCAAAAAAAGGACTATAGAGAGGGGATTGAAAATGATCAGGAAACATGTCACTACAGTTGTTTTTGGGGAAGGAATTGTAAAAGTGCTTTATTTGAATATGAAAAGACACTGTATGTCATGACAGAGCGAAATCACATGACCTCTGCTTGCATTTTTAGATGCTTTTAGTGTAAACCGAACGCTTCATTCTACACTGTCTGTTTCTGCATTTGTTCTGTTGCTCTGTTCAGATTTGTTCTATTTTTAATGTCCATGAAAGCATGATTTAAAGGCACGGGAGGGGGGAAGGGGTCTGTAGTGGGGCCAAACTCTGCCCCAAAAGAGACGGCCCTTTAAGGAAGCATCTGTTGTGTTGAAGGACAATATCCAGTCCAGGACGTTAATGTGTTTGCGGGTGGAAAAGAACGCAAACGGCTCTCCGTACAAACCTAAAACGCACACGCACACACACACACACACACGTCCCCGACCCTAAGCGAAAAACAGATGTCATAACTCATTGACATAATGCTTAAATTAAATACAGAAATGCACTGCATGCTTGTGTTTCTAATCAAGTGTTGTTTGCAGTGCATTTAGAGTTCATTACATGAGTTAATGACCTTGTAAAAATGTGGAAACAAGTTTAGCAAACCCACACTTGTAAAATGCTGCCTCAGTTAAACTAAGCTTGGCAGTGGATATATAACGTAGTGAAAGAGTCATTAAAACTACACGCCAATCACCGTGACATTTCAAATGCGACTGGGTTATTTAAACGCGTCTCACTACAGCGTGGATCTTTTTGGCAAACGGTTGGTTTTGTAGATCCGCTGGGTCTGTGGTCGGTTCGCTCGACTCTAATTATTCTTTATGGTTTGGATGGATTTCTTGTTAACTTTCGAAGCTCAGAGGCTTGACTCGTGTTACGCGGTGATGTCAGCAGAGGTGCGGTGTGTTTATATGTTACAGGGCCGAGGGCAGATCGACCAAACTCTGGGAACAGGAAATGACACATTTAAGCTAACCGGCAAGACTCGATCCAAAAACAAATATTTGAACAGAAACGCAATGAGATAATGAGGTGTGCAAAAATGTCGGCCTAATACATGTGCGGAGCGTGAAGGAAAGAATGTTTTATGGAGTAGAAAACCAGAGCTGTGTAAACATTGCACTTCTCTAGTAATGATTACAATATGACAACTGATTATTCTCAATAATTAAAGATTTACCATGTATCAACATCACGGTAAACATCCAGTTGTGTAATTGCTTGTGCGGTATAATTTGCATTAAAAACACTTTCATTTAAAGCACTGGAATTCATTTGCGCAACGGATTCATTCTGAAGAGCAGGATTTTAATCAATTTCAATTAAGATGGTAAACGTCTGTCTAAAAGCAAAATAAAATCACACATGCTTCAGCATGTGTAGAGACTCAGAGTAGAACATGAGGAGGAATTCTCTCCTGTCTTCCACTCATGTGTTGTTTGATTTCCAACAGAGGGCAGTACAGTTTAGAGGAAGTGTGCACACACACACACACACACACACACACACACAGCCAGATAGTGGTAAGTTACTACTTGAAGTATTCATTAAAAATATTATTATTTTAATATATGGCAACTTCAAGGTTATATATATATATATATATATATATATATATGTATATATCATGATAACCCTAACTGTTATGTATCATGCATCTGCCTTATATATAATTATCATGACCTAACTATATATATATATATATATATATGTAGTTAATATTAAGTCATGATAATTAAAAATAAGGCAAATAATAAAAATTACTATTTTTTAAAATAGATTTTAACATTAATTCACACTTATACGCTTTATTTTGTAATATTATTTCATTTAATTTGTACAATTACTGATAACAATATAACAATTAAATAACTTAACTTAATGGTTCATTTATATGATCTATTTTAAATACTAATTAATTGAATTAATATATGACTAAGTTCATTTATATGTTTCATTTAATATTCACAATATATTTAAAGGATTATATTTATGAATGAACGTTGATTTATTTACATTCATTTTTAATTGATCCCTAATGCACTGCCTAGTGTTCGCATACACAGAGTTATTGTAAATGGTTTTCATTGTAACAATATATTATTGCAGCAAGCCAGCATCACAAAGAGGGAAAGAGTTGGAGAGAAAAAAGGGGGTTGTTGGTGGCCCTGTTTTTTTTTTTTTTTTTCTCTGCCCTGTGCGCACCGGTGTGCATGCGGAGCATTTGTATGTATATATACAGCGGGAGTGTGGACGGGTGGATGGGGTGGAGGAGAGGAGGATGGGGGTTGCTGGTGGCCATGCAGGCGGACAGGTAGATGAAGAATGGCCCGTCGTCAGACGCTGATTTCTGAGATTGCTAATGATGCCCGGACAGCAAGACTGGAGCCGACACTAATGAAAGGTGCAGCAACTCTGGAACCTCAAGGGGTTCGATTTAAGAGAGAGAGAGAGAAAGTAAGAATTAACACAGCACCACCAGAGCTGCAGGGAAAAAGGGCTGCAACCTCCCCCCTCTGTAATTTTTAAGACTCGTTCCAACCTTTCTTTTTTAAACACTCTTTTTTTGGGGGTGGGATTCGCAGATGATATTCTTTAGGGGAATGTCTCGTCTCCACGAGAGGGGCTGGAGTGTGTTTCTAGACTTGGATGCTTTACTATAATTGCATTAAAGTCTGTCGTTGTTGAAAACTCTCTCTCCCTTTGTGGAACAAGCTCTTTTCTGCTGAGATTCTTGACACGTTTGCTAACATTAGAACGGTGTTTCACTTCAGCCCTTTTCCATGCAGCGCTGCATTTGCACACATTTTTGGCTAAACTGAGCAATTACATTCCACTCATTACAAGAGGAGAAAGTCAGGGAAGTTTACAAGAAGTCCTCTATCTGAGAGAAAAACTGTAATATCTGTTTCCGATAACACTAAAAACTATAACCATATGCTGTGTGTGACATCTTGAAGTCTAACATCCACATTGGTAAAATGGCTTAATGCATCTTTAAAGTGTTGGCAATATCATATTACTATCATTATTTTTAATAATCATAATAAACAATACAGTTCCTTACCATAAAAGGTAGTAGATGTAGTAGGCTTGGTGACAGAGTCCAAAATAAATACTTGCTAAGTACTAAATGCAAGTAACACTGTACTGATAGTATATACAGTAAAATGGGTTGGAGAGAAAATAAAAATGTACTAACAGCTAAAACATAATACATACATCCGTTTTTGGAAGAATGATAATCTGAAAGTTGGAGAAAAAAAAAAAGTAAGTTACATAAACGTATATTCAAATCCAATATGTAAAAAATACAGATTAATTTGCATGCCTTTTACCAATTTTACCATCATGAGTTTATCTAGGACACTTTCTTTTATCTCTCCCTCTCTCTCTCTCTCTCCAGAACTCCATGTGGTGACACATATGTTGAACATTTCTCATATGCAAGGAACCAGAATTAAAATTAAACATTTTTTTTCTTTGTTTTTGTGACAACAGAGGTTTATATAGATGCATGTACAGTCAATATGCCAGTGGTTAAATAATTGTAAAACATTTACAAATTTTTAATGTTAAAAAGCATTTATTTTAATTTTCTAATTTAAGAATTTTAATTACATTTTTTTTTTTTTACTTATTTAATGCTGTCAAATGATTGATCGCATCCAAAAATATTTTATGTGAACAAAAACTTTTATTTTGGATGTGATTAATCATGATTAATCTTTTGACAAAACTATTATTATCATTAAGATTTTTATTATTATTTTGCACTGATAAACAGAGGTTTAAATTAGTTTTTATATATTAAATAATTCTAATATGCATAATAATGTGCAATAAATATTTTAATTATATGATTTCATTATAAATTATTTCAGAATATTTGTATACATTTAAAAAAATAATAAAGTTTGATGGCAGGTAACAATTATTTATGGTGAATAAAATTTGCAAATGGCAATATTATATATATGGTGCTTTTAAGTGCAGTCTAGCTCATTTGTTTCTACAAGTGTGTATGTATTAAAAATGATTTCAGGATTCAGTATTTTGATATTGTGCTTCTGTATTTCATAGTCTCTGGACTGTGACTGCGAGTTGCTCTCGCGACACAGCGTCCAGCAGACTGCAGTTGACTGTCACACCACTGGATCAGTTCTGCGGCTTTGTGCCCGTGCCTTTGATGGTCACCTCGCATTGGCCTCTTAGCCCCCCGCCTGGCTGGGCTCTCCACCTACAGGGTGTGTGGCTCTCAGATACCGCCCAGAACTCCAGGAGAGGAGGAGAGAGACGGACGGACAGAGGAGAATGATTCTCAGAGATAGGCCTGTCCTTTAGTCTGCACTGACCTATCCAATTCCCCGCTCTTCTGCCTGTCTGCCTTTGAACCGCTGACATTGAGTGACTGTTCACTCTGCCTCAGCAGCTGGCTTTGCCGCATCTAATACAGACCCATGCTGTTTTAGCCCCTTTCCAGCGAGAAAGATAATGAAAGATTCAAAAATAATATTTGTTTTGGCGCCGCTACCTTTATAATGAAACGGATGCCCTTGACCGAGGGAGAAATGGCTTTTTTTTGTTCGCTGGCCTGTTTCTGATCAGTGTTTGTGGGTCAAAATACTGTTTTATTCTTCAGCGATTTCGTATTTCAGTCATGCGGCGGCGTGTCCTGTACTACTCACTTTATTCTCTCTGTCTCTCTCTTCGGTAGGTTTGACTCCTGCCCGGTGCAGGAAGTGCATGTTTCGCTGTAATGCGTGTCTTCTAGCCGCTTGTTTTAAATTCAAAAGAAAAGAGGCCACATGTGTTCCTCAGAGCAGACTAACTCGCCTAACCTGTACCGGTTCTATTTTTCCGCTGAATAAAATATAGCCGGTCATGTCCTGCGATAAATAATATATTTCTGATTATAGATGTAGCTACTTTCAGTGCACCCCGCAAAATCCACAACCATGAATTTCCTTATGTTTTTCCATTTGAAATATTTCATGTTACAGCCATTGCCCACCCTATACAAAGATATGAATTATTAATTCTAAAGGACTGGCTGCTGAGTTGTTTCTGAAAGAGCAGGAGATCTGTGGTCAGGGACTGAAATACTTCTACTTTTCCCTTGGAAATCCCGCTCTGTTTCACATTCGGACACGGAATAGAGTTTCGGCCTATTCTCACCTAGTGTGAATCCTGAAACCAAATGTAAAATACAACAATGCATCCCAGTGGACGTTGAGCTGAGGATACTGTTGGCCTAAAAGGACAAAAAGCAGCTAATTTTACCAGCTAATGGATTAAACAGAATAGTTCACACAGAAAAAAGTATACAACCACACGTTTGCTTCAATGGCATCCAACGGTACTCGTTACTGCTCTTCTTAAAAACCTCTAAAAGCAGACTAAGATGGGTTTCTGGTCTCTTAGCCTGGATAAACTGGTCTGCTGGCTGGTTTTGGAGGGGTTTTGATAACTGAAAGACAGGGATGAAGCAGATTAAGTTTGGATTCCACTTAAGAAATGTTCCTTTATGAGTAGTATTTTGCATAGTTATGATCTCTATAAATACATTTATGCTGCATTTAAAAGCTGGTGTATTTAGAAATATTGCAATTTGAGACAAATGAATGTTTAAATCAGATTATGTTCGAGTCAAGCGGATGATGCTCATCATCTGAATAATTCCACCAATCTTGCATGAGGAAACTGAGATTTGTCTGCTTCCAGGAGGAAAATCTACAGCAGAAGTTGGATCTGTAAAACTGTCCTCCCCGTTGGGTTGCTCTTGGCCGTTCGTTGACTAACTGTCTGCTCTGTATCTAAATTCACAAATATTCTCAAATATTCTTTTTCTTTCTTTAACTTTTTAGAACAGTACGAAGTCTGATTGGATTTCACTTAGTGCTCTCAGCACATTCATGTTCAGCTAAATGCATTGGACATTAAGAAAACATTTCTGGGTTACGCTGCTCACTTACACAGACGTGGGTGATCAATGCGCACATTATGCTCCAATTTTTTTGTTTCCTGGGCAACATAAAGTGCAACCATTCACCCTCCACTGGAGTTTAACATTTGAGATTGTTGGCCTCTGGTTACCCTCCTGCCAGCATGCCTGAGATACCTCAACACACACACACACAGATTTACACACAGGACATCGAATCGTAATTGAGCTGCCACAATCTTTCCAAAATACCATGTTTCTACCACACAGAGCTCATCCTGCTTCTGAGTATAGATTTTTAATTGCGGCAAGATCATTGTGGCGACTGACTCCATTTGTTTGTCCAGTAAAAATGGCTATCAGTCGGCTTTTGAGATGTAATGATATTCCACGTGTGTGGTAAAATAAAGCAATGAGACACAAGAGGTAGGGCTTTACAATGATTTTACCGTAGAGATTGCTGTAGACTTTAATTGCTTAAATTGCTTAAAATGACTGGATCTATGGCCGTAGGTGGCTGATTATTTTTCGACCTAGAATTCTCTCCTAGTTAATCAGTGTAAAATAATAATAATAAAAAAAAATAAAAATAATAAATATAATGTTGGATTTAAAAATCAAACTTGTAAAATGTATTAAGAAATACAATATAATTAGTGTTTGGAAGAACAAACATTTAAAGCATTTTCATTAGTTAAATAAAAAATAAGACTTTTGGACTGCATTATATAAGTGTTTTATTTGCAGTTTAATTATAGGTGAAGTTACCAGGTGTGTTTTCTTGTTTCTGCATTTTGGTTAATATCGAGTTGAATGAATGTAGTGTTTCTCAGTCAGTAAAAAAAAATTGGATCTGTATCAGTGTTGTGAATGGAATCTATCACCAGAATTTAAAGCCCGATCTGTTTTATGGAAGAAATTGTAACACGCATGTACAAACCCGTCTGAATTATGACTGTAAAAGCTTGATGCTGATGTCAAGAAATTGCTTAGTTTATTTGTCTAGCACTTTGTCTTGTTGAAAGTCTCGAGTTTTAGTCTCAAGTTTTTGTTCCTTCATATTTTGGTTCCCTTGAAAAGCATTTATTTAGAAAGTAAATGTTAGGGAGAGCGTGATGAAAAGCAGCCCCCTGTTATGTTTGTGTGTATGAGGGAGTGTGTTGGACGTGGGTTTGGGCAGCTGGTTTATGTGGATGTGTTCTGGGGCCTCCACACAGGTTTTGTGGGGGTTTCAGGGTGGCACCAGCGCCAGACAGCCTGAGAGTCTGGGCTCTATCAGCGCCGACTCACCCCAGACGGAGAACTCCAATCTGGGCTGGAGGAGCGCAGGGGGAGGCCTGGCTCTCTGGCTGCGCAGAGGGCCGAAAATTGGAAGGAACGTGTTGCTTTGACAGCGCGTTTGATTGATGACGCCTGGCTACTGACAGATATGCTTTAAAAAGTTTTCAGTGGTGCTCTTATACCTCTGAAAAGTCCAATCCTCACTCACACACACACATACGCACAAACAGACAGACAGTGTGGTCAGGTGTGAGTGAGTTATCGCCAGGATGGAGAATCAGCCTGCGTGAAGCGAACACACCTTTATTTCTCAGGAGGCTAATTATTTCTGCTGAAAAACAGAGACGGAACACAACATGGAGCGAGTGCATTCCAAATGAACTAAATCAGAAATTAGCCCGTGTAGTACAACCACAAACCCATTTGCTCAGTCGAGTGTTGTGTCTTGAAAAGGTGTCAAAACGATTACTATTTTGAAGAGGCTTGAATAATTTCCATGATGCGTGACAATTAAAAACGATCTCCCGTTGCTCGTTTAGGAAAGACAACAGTCAACAGCTTGTGTGAGTACCAGCATGCTCTTATAAAGAGACGTCAGTCACGTGACTTTGATCCTGCACCACCCGAAAGTAGTGTTGAATGTGAATGCAGTGTGAGAAAATGATCGTTTTTATCAAGTCACTTTTATTTCTTTCGTACTTTATACTATGAAAATTGTGCCGAAGCGACTTCTTAGGAAAATAGCACCATCAATTATAGAAACATAACTATGGAGAAAGTTTAGATTCTGATGGTTATTTTTTTGATCATCATATATTTACACTAACATCATTAGAAACTGTTTAATTTTACATTCTCGCATATGTACTGATTGCCTATTATTTATTTATTTTTTATAATTGCATTCTGTTAATTTAATTTAATTTAATTTAATTTTTATTGAAAAATTTAAAAATTGTTGCATACAACATGTTTGAAACCAGTGACGTCAAGTAAAAATATGACGACATTAATGTGATTTTTAGTCATTTGACCCAAAAATGGGTCAAAAAGATTGATTACTCTTTAATGCCAAAAATCATTACGATATTAAATAAAAATCATGTTCCATTAAGATTTTTTTTTAATTTCTTACCATAAATATATTTAAAACTGATTTATTTTTTATTATCTGCATTGCTAAGTACTTAATTCAGACAACTTTAAAGGTGATTTTGTCAATATTTAGATTTTTTTTTGCACCCTCAGATTTCAGATTTTAAGTTGTTGTATCTAAGTTATCCTAACAAACCATGCATCAGTGGAAAGCTTATTTATTCAGCTTTCAGATGATAAATAAATATACATTTTCAAAAATTGCTAGTTTTGCGGTCACAATTTATGTTTGCTGAGATTGGTTACTGAATTAAAATATACTATAAATACTGTATAGTTGAGGTCCCACAGGCGACCTTTAGGTGGTGCTGAACGAAAGTCACTCTACAGCGTTTTTTTCCCCTTACACCACATGCTCTGCGATCTCACCGTCTTCTCTCTCAGTATAGAAAGCATGATTTTGGATAGCTGAGTTCCAGCGGAGCTTTGTTATGCCCACAGGCTAATGTCTGTGGCCGGTCTGGGTCGCTCCCTGCTCTTTCGAGAGCAATCGGATCACTCCATATTTCATGCTTTCCCCGAGCGGCGCTCTGGAAAACTGACATGCAGCTTTTGGGTCACACCCAGCTTCGCTCCTCTCCGGGACCCTTCCTGCAGTGTCTCCCTCGTTATTTTTAGTGTCAGCGTTGCATTGTGGGTAGAAAGGCAGAATGCGTCCTGGCGCAGATACAGAGAGATCTTTGGTGTGCGTTCTCAGTGGCATACATACAGTCAACACAGCAGCGAGAACATGCTGTGGCCTAGATTTCACAACAATATGGCAGCTCTCTGTGAGTTTTCACTCCCAAACTTGTTTGAAAACGCGCACATGACGTGCAGTTCAATTAACGCCAGCGGGGAATTGGGTTGCACCGCGTTCTTTGTATTTCCGATCGGTGACACAAATTCTCCTGCATTGTTTTTAGCAGGATGCCTCGGAAACTTTGCCACTGGAACCCGAGTGTCTGGGAGGTTTTAGTTGTGCTTCCGCAACTCTTCGGCACAAAAAAGAAAGAGAGCTTCAATCCGGCGTATATTAAAACTGTTGGGACGCAGTGGGCCGCTCGGCTCTGGGCGTAATTTGGTTGATCTATAATATTAATTTTAAAGAGCATCCCTACTGAGCACGCTGAACCACTGTTGACCACTCAAGCCATATAAATCTGTATTGAGCAGAGATATTAGCCAAGCTAAGCTCTAATAAAGTAATATTGCTTAAGCCTTAATACATGTACTCAGCACCCGATAAGCTGCCCAAGAGATTCAGCATTATTCAAAATGTATGTGATTTCACCAGGCTTTCGTTAGAAATGAGTAACTCCCTCTCCATCTCCGGTCAATGTTCGGGAGAACAGATGTTTTCTATTCCGCCGTTATTGGGCGTTTGCATCGCAGTACGTGAACATGCACCGCACCTTGTAATTAAAATATGAGTTTTATGTACAGGGAGGATTGAACTCTGAACCCCCGTGTTGACACAGGTACGAGCTAACGCTGATTTCGACCGCTCCGGACCTTTCCGGCGGCAAAACAAATGACACTATATGCATGTGCTCTTGTTTTTTTGTTATTCCTGTGTGTGCTATGTTAATCAGAAACATTTGCGACCCGGGGGGTATTACATGCGAAATGTGCATTTTCAGTTTTCTTCACAAATGCACTTTATTGTTCCGTACCGAGTTCGCTTTCCTCTGGAGAGCTCCGACTTTTGGCTTGCGAACTCTCTAGAGCCCACAGGCTGGTTATCACTCACTATCACCAATGAAGAAACCGGCTGCCGGTGATTATTAAACACGGCCCTGTAAATTCACATGCTCCAATAAGTGACATATTTCAGAGAGCTATCAGCCAGACAGCAATTACCTGCTGTTGGCACATCCAGACGGAGGTTGTGTTTAGTCTGGAGGAGTTCTGTTATAGCGTGGTGCTTCTTGTAAAACTATTTAGTTTCTTATCTACAAGTGGGGGACAATTATAATGTACTTTCTATTAACAGCAGACTAGCCATTCTAAATAACAAAATGAAATGTCCCTAAGAAACATATTTGAATAATCATTGCATACGGTATTGAAAAAATACAAATATTACAATTAAATTGGTTTCTTGTCACAAGGTCACATTTTCTATTTTTACATTTATAACATTTGTACATACAAACAATATTTTTCTTTATATCATCATTATAAAAAAAAAAAAAACAAATAAACATAATCATCTTCTTTTGAGAAATGTGTTTTAATTTGTGATCGATAAATTTTTTGGTCAATTTATGTATTAGGCTTTTCAGCACTGAAAATAATTTGTTGGTCAAATAATTTTCCATCAGAAATTCTGAAGGTTTTTTTTTTCCTTGTAAAACTTTTTTAGCTGAACAATGGCACTATTGTGTGTGTGTGGTTCTTTGCCATTTATTAGTTTTTATTTTATGTGTCACCATTTTCAAAACTGACTAAAATATGGCAGTTCTTAACAACATCATCTAAAAAGTGGCATAATTTCATGAAATCAGCAGCACACGCATCAGTATTTGGGTATTTATTGCTATAAATGATTCCATACTGATGATGACGTTCCTAAATATATATAATTTAATTTCAGTTTTGGCTAAAATATCGGTACTATATTCAAGTTGACACCCTCGTGTAAGCTAAGTATCCTGTTAATTTCCTTGACATTATGTAAATAATCTGCTTGTAATGAATAAACTGAAGCGCCTGAGCTTGACCAGAGCACATTCAGAAAATCTACTGTATCTTTTTATAGAAACCACATTCAGTTTTTGAGAGATAGACGTGAAATGCAACTGCACAACAGGAATGACCCATTTATAATATATTACAATACAAGGCTTCAGAATGCTTTTATGAAACATGAAACAGCCCCTGAAAATGTCTGTCCATCTCATTCTGAGTGAGCAAAGCCCATATGCTGCTCGGATCGGGTTTCATCAGAAAGCCAGTGTGAAAGAAGCTGTTAGACATCAGGCTGATGGCAATCATTTCAGCAGAGAGTCGGGCTACGGCAGGCCAAGAGCTTAAAGTGCTTAATTTACCTGACCTCTGACCCCGGGCCTGTCATGTGACTATTGATTTTCAATAGCTGAAAGATCCATACCACCCAGCGTGTAGACTGCAGCGAAACACCCCCTCCCGCTACCCGAACCCTGTTTTCACTAATTGCTGGTTGTGGTAGTTGGTGGTGGGGAGGTGGAGTATTTATTTTACCTTTAACAAGGAGGCAAAGCAAAACCAACTCCATAATGAAGTCCAGAAATCTCCCCTCATCCTGATATATAAACAGTCCTCCTCTTCAGCACACACATCTGATTGTTTGTTTGTTTGGTTGCTTATGCACTCATTCATTCTTGAAGAGGTAGGCACTATAGAGCCAGCCTGACCTCACAGCAATTCGTACATGTTTTTTACGAGGTGGCTAATTCATACTAATTTGTACAAATTCATACAATTTCTTCTAAATCGTACGTATTTTACGAGTTGCCAATTCGCATGAATTTGTACCTAAACCTAACTCAACCCCTAAACCTACCCGTCACAAGTGAGGTCGTTCGAATTAGCCACCTCGCAAAATATATACAAATTGCCATAAGGTCAAGTTGATAGAGCTTACTACATGAGTTAAATGGAGAAAATAAAATGAGATATCGAGCAAAGGTCTTCATTGTGACTCGTGTTACTTCAACTTATGCATATTTGCCTATTGACCTGAATCTTCCTTGACCTGGTTTACCTTTAATCAGCTAAATGACAATACATGATATAAAGATTAATGATAATGATGCAACTTTAGCGTACATAGTTGGTAGCTACAAACAATACAGAAATAATAAAGAAGTTAACATTTTATTAAGCAATTTTAGCGTAATTGAGATCCTTTCATGGTTTTTATTAATATTTTGAATTAGTTACATGTATATTCCCACAATTTATATTATATATAATAATATGAAAAAATATTACATATTTTTCTTAAATATGCATGCTTTTGTATTGTTTAATACATTATAAATCTACACTTTTTACAAATTTTTTTTGTCTTTTTTTCAAGTTAGACCAAATAAAAATGATAAATTCAGTTTTTTAATGGTTTAAGTTTTAGTTAACTATGATAACCTTGCAGCAAGGACACATTAAATTGATCAAAAGTTTGTAATATTACAAAATAATTATATTTCAAATAAATGCTGTTCTTTAGAATGTTCTATGCATTAAATAATACAAAAAATACATTTTAAAATATGAAAAATAGAAAATATTAAAAAAGTATTATTTTTGATCAAATAAAAGCAGCCATAGCAAGCATTAGATTTTTTTTTTTAATGTCCAAACTAATTTGTATTTATGCACACTGTTTATGAGTTTATTTGTATAAGCTTCTATCCATCTATGTTCATAAGCATAACAGATCAAAACAGTCGAAACGACTAAATTAGTGCAACAAGGTGCCTAATAGAATCATTAACCTCTGTCACTGTATGTTTTGGCCATTGCACGAGTGTCTGCGTGTGTGTTTTAGCGTGTGCGCGCACGTGTGTGTATGTGTGCCAGGCTGGTACGTGGCAGATTGCAGGAACAGGCTGACTGTTAGCGGCTAGCTCAGCAGTGCCGAGCTCGATCTGCCATCTTCCCGTGGATTTACAGCTGACGCTGTGGTACTTCAATTAGCTCTATAGCACACAGATGTTGCTTAAATGTGCCTGCTAATGATACTGCAATAAGCGTGAGATTCATGCCATATTCACAGGCACGTAAATTTCTCAAGTGGCACAATTAAAGGGGGAATACAGGATGGGCGGCAGAGAGGTGGCAGACCCTCCAGTTGGAAAACTGCAGGTCTGATCTGTAATGGGTCACCATGCCATTCCGCTTTAATGCTTTATTTCACTCAGACTAGGTTTGGTTTTTGCTAAAGAAAGCAAAATGGCATTTTCTGGAGGCTTTGTTGTCTGGATGTCTTCTATGTAACAATGTTGCAGAGTGGTGCAAGACTGCTTTTTTAACAGTTTCAGTGTAAAAGAAGAAATGAGGATGAGTAAATCATACATTTTTCATGTTAAAATTTTTATTGTTTATTTCTCCTTTTATTTTTAATAAAGGTGCCATAGAATGCATTGAGAGAATATTTTAAATTGTTCTCTGATATGTACATAGAAGGTATGTAGCTT